>JARKHS020013786.1:0-220391 GCA_030143305.2 Amblyomma americanum
AGCATCATTTCTAAGCATTAAATCATTTACAAGCGACTTTTTATTCATTGCATATACCCTTTAAGGCTCGCGCTGCACGCATTCATGTCCCGCTTGGAAAACCGGCACGCTATAAAAAAAATTTGAGGGGACAGACAAGCTCCGCGTTCAGGATATGACGCGATAGTGTTAATGAGTTAATGCACATATATGTGGAAGTGGTCATTCTCAACTTCGTATTCGTTGGTCTCTGGGAGTCCTCACACCACTTCTTGCGCAATGGTGCAGCGGTTGAGGGCTGAATCACCGCCCCGCGATGGCAGGCGCTGCCACCGGCGGGTCTTGTGAGACCCAAGTTTCTCTGCCAGAGCAACCTCTCGCGGTCAATTATTGATTCAACAGCCACCTGCCACGGTGGTCAGTTTGCTCACAATCCGGTGGGTAGGTTGGGATAACGCCACGAGGTCACGTGACCAAGGTGGCCAGCCTAGGTTGCTTCTCTGGCGGGTGGCCAGCGGGGCCACCCAACTCCGCGCCGATTGCGCCAACATCAGATTTTCTGGGTAACGGGGCCTTTAACGCAATCGCGTTAAAAATTCCGCATTGCTCATGTGAGAAGCAGGCGCATGTCAGCTGCACCATTGAGAAGGCCTCGTACAATAGTTTCGAATGGGCTGAGTTTCGCGGCTGCATCCTCAATGGTGCAAGAGTTATGGTACACGCGTTTCCGGTACCATTTGTCGGGCTCCTGGCGTCCGGTCTATTCCGAGGTATACACTACAGCAAGAAAACGTACCATCAGCGTCAAATGAAACGCGAGACAAGAACACAAACGTATTAACTGCTGGGCTAGAAATACAGGCGGTATGTATTAACGCTTCCACGATGCGGTATTCGCATTATTCCGGAGCCCTCCACTACGGCACCTCTTTCTTCCTTTCTTCTCTCAGTCCCTCTTATATCCCTTCCCTTAGGGAGCGGTTCAGGTGCACGCCGATATGTGAGGCATGTACTGCGCCATTTCCTTTCTTCAAAACCCAATTTTCATTTCATTTTTAAAGCGAACCAGCCAGCGAGCCATTCGGCTCTTCGCGCAGCCTAATGCCGTATGCCATGGCCGACGAACGACCTTGAGCCGCCGACGCCTAGCGACGCCGCAGCCGCGCTCCAACAGATGGCGCCGCCGTCGACGCCGCTGCCGTCGCTGCTCGCTCCACCAGTCGTCGCTTGGCTAGCCTCGGGGGGGGGGGGGGGGGGGGGGGATATGCATATGCGCTTCGCCTCAGTGTATTGTAGTCGTTACGGGGAGCGCGAAAGAGACGCAAGAACGACAGAACGAAGCGAGGAAGAGACAACGCGCTCAAGAGAGGCCAGAAGAACGCGCCGCACGACTCGAGAAGCGTCGTAAGGGCCGTTGTACGACCGTTTCGGAGTGCCTTCCGCCAGGTCCGCCTCGCGAGCAGGCCTGGCGGATCCGCCTCGTTCGGCGAACGGATGGAAAGTTAATAATAAATAATTGGTTTTCGGGGAAAGGAAATGGCGCAGTATCTGTCTCATATATCGTTGGACACCTGAACCGCGCCGTAAGGGAAGGGATAAAGGAGGGAGTGAAAGAAGAGGTGCCGTAGTGGAGGGCTCCGGAATAATTTCGACCACCTGGGGATCTTTAACGTGCACTGACTTCACACAGCACACGGGCGCCTTAGCGTTTTTCCTCCATAAAAACACAGCCGCCGCGGTCGGGTTGGAACCCGGGAACTCCGTATCAGTAGTCGAGCGCCCTAACCACTGAACCACCGCGGCGGGGCATGGAAAGTTGAACTTTCTGGCGAACGAGCGCATCCGGCCGGGGACCGGATTGCAGCTATTGGCTGCTTTTCCCGTGACGTCAGTGACGTCTCGAGCCCTCCGCCTCGGTTCTGCCTCTGCCCTGCCGGGCAAGATGGCCATCCGTCGACTGAACTGGGGAGCGCGGCCTAGGCAGTGGCAGCAATGTCGCGAAGCATATTATATTGGCCACATCTTGATATTACCAGTGTTCAGAGCGACTGCAAACTTCGCCGCGTTCAGCAGTGGTGAGCGATAGTTCCACTAGTTGAATTCTGCAAATCATCTATGCTGATGGAGTTGACAGAGCGCCTCTTCAAACCGATGCAAGACCTGTGCAGTGGCGGTGTCACGAAGTGTTTATTTCGAGCTGTTTGTGGTTTTGCAAGCGTTTGTAATTCCTGCGAGGATCATCACGGACAGCGGCGAGTAACAGCTGCTCATGGTCAATTTCTTGTGCGTGCATGAGCTGCATAGCACAGTGACAAGTGTCCGCGTAGTGAACGTGATTGCGATCGGAGCGAGTGCTTTTACGTCAAGGCAGCGATATGTGTACCTGCGAAAGCTCACGACGGACGCCGTGCTTTCCGAATGCTGAAATGGTAGTGGCGTTACGCAGCTAGTCGCATTCGTAGCGATGGCTGCAGTGATCGCTACCACACGACGTTATTTCGGCTACGTATCCATTACCATTTTGACCGCGATTCGTGCGGGCACTGTGCTCGAGTACTGCCGTGTGTGCGACGTGGCACGATCTTGGTTGCACGGCCGTCGGACTGTTTTCTGCGGCGACAAAAGCAACGCCGCCATCCTTTTGCGTCTTGGTGCTCCATTCAATACATTTTGTGATTGCGGGTGCTCGGGTTACGAGTGGCCGGCGGCACTGTGTGACTTTTGTGAAAACATGGGTGTGCAGTGCAGATGTATCTTCAGGGGCGTCATTTCTTTTTATTTCCTGCCTGCTGTGCAGACATTTGTCTGCAATAAATATTTGCGCGATGAATGGGTGACTGAACACTTCCTCTAGCCATTTCGGTTTAGGTTGTGACAACATAGTATTACGCGATTACAAACAAGAATCATTGCCGCATTTAAATCACGGCTAGTTCACAGTGTAGAATCTCTAATATGTGTTAACTCATGAGTCTACTTTTCAATGTGCATTCCACTCTGTTGCGAAAAAAAAGTAACTGTGGCAGCAGCTTATGGAGTAAAAACTGTCCACAGAACAAGTTGGGCATAACGAGTCTTGATGAAAATATATATATATATATATATAAAGAAAATCTTTCCCATTGCTTTTTTTCTCTTTTTGCTTTGTCAAATTCTTGGCAATGTGAAGTTGAAGTGGGATCTTGGTTTCCAGTGTAATCAGAAAAATTTGGTGATCTTGAAGTGCCTCATGAACCGTGACATTGTTGTTGATTTGGTGTTGGTGTTAAGTAGTTATTCAGCAGCACTCCCTGGGACAACCGCACCAGTTTGTTTAACAACACAATTTCGAAGCCTTGAGAAGGAGATGTCAGAATGCACATGCACCCTGCTAGCTTCATTTGCCTGTGACTGCTTGCTATGGACATGATTACTTGTCTGCTGAGTGACGGCGATGACGAGCACAATCAGCTGTGTATCGACAGTGTAGAACGCTTCCCAGATTTCCTTAATCCTCCTCACATTTTACACTAACAAAAATTTATTTGCTGACACATAGACGCATATTTGCACCTTCCCCAGTGATCGGCTAGGTTTCCTGGCCCACTTATCCTTTTACATTTGTGTGGTCACGACAGGACCATTCCTGCACAGATTCAAAGCTACAATAACAAGGCTTATTTCAGTTCTTTGAAATGGGCTAAGCATTGTTGCATGGCGGTTGGTTCTGCAATACCGACGTTGCCCTGTTTCTGAGAGTCTTGTAGTATCAATGGAACCGTTGACCTGCCAAGGCAAAGACCACATTTAATTTGAGCCCGTTCCTTTACTTGAATGAAATGGCTGTTGCTGCTTGCATTAGCAGATTCCCCGCTTTGCACCGGCGCCTAGTTCTGTTCTTGCCCACTGCGCATGCCTGAATCAGGAGTGTTGCATTTTTCTTTTCTTCTGCGGTGTACTCAGTATAAAAGGTGTTAACCTAGCATTGCGGGCTGCGGGGAGGCATATGTGAGGTTATAATATAAGCAAGCGATTCTGTTGTTTTAATTTTAAGCAGGTTATTTCGTTTTGTGCAATGAGCAATCCAAGCCAGGATGTGAGTCGCCGAGCCCTGACAGTGATTTTTACACTAGAAAGAGAAGCTCTTTGGCAACCAGAAAGTGTATGAGCTGGTTAGAAGTCAGTGTGCCTGGCAGTCCACGGGTTAGCATAACAGTCAGTGCAGACAGTGGGGCAACCATTGTGATGGCAATTCCAGTGTGCAAGAAAGGTATATGATTCAGGCAGCATTCGATTTATCTGCTCAAATCCAAAGTTTTAAGTTTTTCCCCTCTGCACATTAATGGGACAAGAACACATGCGGCAATGGGCCGTACGCATTTTCACTCTGTCCACTATGATCAGCAAGTTTCTATGTTAGCAAAGCGTAAGTAAATTGAAAAAAGTTTTTTCCCCAGAAATACTGCTAAAAGGTTGAGTCCATATTAATGAGGAATGGCTGTATATGTGAAAGTATGGTTAATTTTTTTTAGTTCTGATGATGACACAAGCAATTAATCTGTTTTATTTTGAATATGAGACTAAAGAAGTACATTTGCCTTGCAAATTATGAAGATGATTAGAAGATGTGTTGTATGGCACAGCAGTTTGTTGGTTGAAGAATAGCAATTGGCTTTACCTGACACCACTTAAAACAGCAAACTGCAAAATGAGCCCTGTAGAGCTGGTAAAGGTATGTTAGGAACAAAGTCGATGGAAAACAGCACCACTGCACATAGTAGCAATTCTTGCTCTGTTGTCCTCGTCCCTTAGCTCAGTTTCAACATGCAAACTTACCGCCGGCTCACCCGACAGTACACTCGTACCAAATTTTATGAAATTTGTAGCAAACATCAACAGGACAGGAAGCACAGTGTACGCATATCTAGTGCATACTATGCAGATAGCTTCCTGCCTCATCATAGTTTGGCCCCTCTATGTTTCTTACCCATCATTTCCCAGCACCTATGGCCCTATTTATGCCATTGCCATGTGCTGCAAATCACCAAACACATTTTGTACTCTTGCCCTGCTAGATTATTTTGGCCCATTAAGTTGTTTCATCCAAATTGGCAAGCTTTTAGAAAACATTCCTGCGATAGCCAACTTGCTCTTGTTCTTCACGACATGCATCTTGACTGCAATATCCCCCTCGATGCTTTTCTTCTTGGCTTTGAAAAAGCATGTGATTCGCTTATTTATGTATGGCTTTTATTGTCCTGCTTTAACTTGTATCCAATAGCTTCTAAACTGGATCCAAGCCAGCCGTCGGCAGACTTCTCTTGCCAATTCTTAAGCATCCTGCCTTTTCCTGCAGTCTTGGATGTCCCCCAAAGCATTGCCCTTGAGCCTCAGCTTTTTACTACCTACATTATGGCTTTCCTTTCAGTGTTTTGTTACATGCCTTCACTGATGGCTATATTAAGGGGTCTGCCATCTTGCAATCAGTACCCATGTTTTAGTCCTCCAAAACAACATTTTGCATGCTCTTGAATGGCCTGTTTGCTAATGTTACTAAGAATGCACTCATATTTTTTTTTTATTGTGAGCAAAACTACATTTTGCCTACTTATAAGGCCTTACCGAGAAAGGTATATTCACTGGATACTGGTTGAAACACTCAGCCATTCACATGGCTCGCATGGTCTCACCTCATAATGCTTGTACGCCCTCCCACAGCCTAGGATATTTACACCATAACATGTACTTAGCATTGCCGTCTTCCAAGTTACTTGCGTTCAGATCCTCTGTGTGGCATCACTTTGAGCGTTCTAATGGTGCATGGCACAAACCGAACTTAACTAAAATCCTAGAATGAGTTCAGACCTGAGCCCTTGTTTTATTTTCTCAGACTATTGTTGAAGCTCCAGTTTCACAGCACCAAAGGTGAATCTTCAAATTTCTTCATGTCGTGTAGAAACTGCAGGTTTTTTTTAACTCTTTACCGTCACATAACCAACTAATCTGTTCTGACTCATGTTTCCTTCTGCACTAGCCGCACTAGTACTGTTGTGCCTAGTTAGCTCATGCCACTGCATTTCAATATTGATTTTTGTTTTTGCCACTAAAGGCTGGAATGGCCTTCCACCTCACAAGGCTTACTAACCTCTTGTCCCTTGAGCTAGTCACTGCAGAAATGCACGCAATAAATGATGATGCTCTTCCACTAATTAAAGTAATTCCCTCAAGGCAGAGAATATTTGTAATAAGCAAGTAATCACTCACTGACATCCACCAAAGTTCAGCCATAAGGCCACAAAGAAGAGCTACAAAGCTTTCTTTTGTATGGCTGTGCTTGGATGCTAATAGTTGATTACTTCTACACAAAGCTGACCACTCAAGTATTGTCATTTAGTACTGTTTAGGTATAATCAATGTTAAAATAAATTGTTCTACTGAAGTGCTTAGTCACTTGCTCAGCTCGGCAAGCCAATGCATTGTTCTCTTACGCGTAAGAACTTTCCTCACAATCTATTTCAAGCAATATTGGGGCACATTTACACAATAGTTTTGTCGGATGGCATACAGTTGCATTTACGCTAACTTGCACACTGTGCACAAGCTAGGTCTAGCCAACTGAACCTGTGCACTCAAAAGCTAAGCATGCATTATTGTGCCTATCTGTGCCAGATTTTTCTTGGTTTCTCTCTCATCGTCTCTTCAGCTAAGCAAAACACCGCCTTCATATTGTGGCTCAGTGAGAATGCTACGAGTGCATGTTTATGCATGTGACTTTTATATATTCAGGATAGTGTTAACAGGGCTGTTGGTTCATCTTGAACACAAAAGCCGCCAACTTCAATTTGCAGCAAAGAGACACCAGTAAAGACAAAAGTCATCACTGCTTTTCTGTTCTTTTTCGGCTTTCTTCGGCCTAACTTCAAATTGGTCTTTCCAAGTTTCTGATGCCTATCCATGCCTCAATTAATTTCTTTCTTTGAAAACCACACTGGCAGTGAAATAGGTATATTTTGCTGAAAATGTTGATAGTCGGAAACTAATAGCACACTCGAAAATTCAACACATGTTGAGTGGTATAAACATCAGTTAACAGTAAGCAATGCTCACTTTTGCTAGCTAGTTTGTTAACTGGTCACCTTTACCTTCAATCAGTCTACATTTTACTAATGAGTGGAAATAACTCTTAAACATTGCTTTAAATTGTATCAGAGAACAAATGCATATATGCCTGTCACATACTTAAATGGCTCAACTTTTATTTCATTTTATTGTGCAACATCATAGACCTCATGCTGGAAATCCAAGTTTACAAATTCTTCTTGAAATGTTGGTTTGCTCGAGATAAGCAGATTTAGGGTCATTGTATCCTGTTATCATGACTGTACAAAGTTTTCTTTCCCAGCCTAAGCCAGGAGCCATTGCAATGTAAACCGTCCATATTGGTTCTTGCATTTCCTCTACCTGTAATCCACTTTACTGGCTCCCATATCTCATTATGTTTATAGTAATAGAAAGACATGTGTAGACTTTTATGCAGTACTAAGGCACCGATATTGTTTTCCACTCACAGCGACATTTGAGAATGCTTTGGAGTTGCACAGAGTATATGCCAGCTTATTTTGTACATGGCAACAATGACATGGCCTTCAGCAGAACTTCCCACACTTGTTTTCAATGCTGTAGTCTGACTTGTGCAATGGCAATATCAGCTCATGAAGATATGCTAAAGGACTACCTGATGGCCCGCCGTCTTTGTGGAGAACAAAGCGCCTTGCACTACAGCCAAGTGATGCATGTCGAAGCCCCTTTGTAGCCACACAGTGCTATTTCTATTTTGGCTTTAATAATGGACTGAAAAACAACAAAAATAAGTCACTATCGTTACATTGTCACTGTTCTGTAAAATGTAGAACTGCTTTAATTAGAACTGATTTTACCTGTTCCAAACAACTGGAAAAGTCATAATTTCTCATGTGCATTTGTGTTTGACAGCAGTGTGCTAAAATTTGAATTTTTAATGCATACACAATTCAGGCACACACACACACAACTTATATATTGAATAGATAAGCATGTCTTTTGCATTAGCAGACAGTTGGCTGTAGGTATTTGGGGGGGGGGGGGTTGTTTACATATTAAAATGACAACTGTGCAAAAGACAGGCCAACAGTCGGCCGATTCGGTTTGCCAAAACCATGCCATCGTGATGTCTGGCTCTATGTCACACTGCACAGACGGAAACAGTCGGTCGACTGTCGGCGTCACGTCTCCCACAAGACGGCAGTTGGCCCATTGGTTCGCCATTTCCCATGTCACACTAGCGATACAACGTGCGAGATCTCCCGCCGACTTGGCCCTTTCTCGTTCTCACTCTTCTTTTGTCATTTCCTGCTATGCGAAATTCATGGGCCGGGGCGCTTCATTTTTAACTCTTTTAAATAAATGCCACCATAGTAAAACAAACTCTTAACACTTGTGATTATGAACCTAGACTGAGTGCAGCCCAGTACTGAGAGGCACTTATTGCTGGGTCAGAAAGGCTAGGCTCGAAAAATAATCCAGTCGCTCGCGGGTAAACAAGACGGGAAAGATTATTTAAAGCTAAAATAATAAAAAGAAAAAATTTCCCACTACGCGGATTCGAACTAGGTACCTCTGGAATGCGAAGGTACTGCTATACCCACGACGCCATGGAGAACAGAACATTTCGTTGTTTTCAGAGGTGCTGCACTCAGCAGTGTGACACTCGCTACACAAGTAAAAAGCAGGCGACCCATGTGCGAAAACTCGGCCGGCGCGCTGCACCGGTCGCTGCTTGCGAATTGCAGCCCCACTGCAAGCAGGGACACACAGAGCAGCAAGCATCGCTGCGCCGCTCGACTCATGCACTCGAGCTCAAAGCGTACGCTTTGCCACTCGCAGCGGTCTGATTACTGCTTGGCTTGGTGTTGAAGTTCGCACCATAAAAGACAAAATAGCCGTATTATCAGAAAGACCGCCTGCTATGCACGAGCAGCGACAAAGCATGCTTGCGCTAGTAGCGAGATTTCGGCAACGGCACCGCCTGCGGTCGCGCCAGGCGACGAACTGCGCTGCTGCCTGGCGCAGCACACGCCGCTTCGCGAGTAGCCTGCGCTATAATATCTCTTAATATCGCTTTCCTGTTAGCAGTATAATCTCACCATAAACTAAAATTATGGTCAATTTCCACGACACCTTCGGCTGCGGACCCAGCGGACCGCTGCGGGCGACAGGCGAGCCGGACCGAAACGGCGGGCCAGCGGCAGCTTGCGAGGCGATTCTGGCGAGAAATTTTGCTCGTATCAGAGTTGTTGCTTTTGCCAGCAACCCGATGTTGATCAACGATCCTCAGGAATGATACATTTGGCACATTTCTCTGTCTCAGCGTTTACTGCTTACGTCAAAAACAATCTTAAGCTGATTTTTATTACGGCGGCGGACGGGATCCAGGCTGGCCTACCGCCGAGCAGGCTCGGTTTACCTCACGTTCGCACCAAAAAAGACAAAACAGCCATTCTATCAGAAAGGCCGCCTGCTATATTCGAGCAACGACAGCATGCCTGCGCAACAGCCGCGCTTTCGTCAAGGACGCCGCCTGCGGGAGCGCCAGTGCGACGAACCGCGCTGCTTCCCGGCTGCCGTGCTCGTCGCTAAGCCTAGCTGGTTTCGCATCGATGCCGCAGCTCAGGGCGCTTTGGAACTAGCCAGCGCCGTAATCAAGATTCTTCTCTAGTCACCCTTTTACTGCCAACCTGTCCCATAATAAAATAAAGTTATGCTCGATTTCCGCGACGCCTTCAGCAGCGGATCTAGCAGACGTCAGGCGAGCCGCAAGAAGCAGCAGCAGCAGCAGGCGGCTGAAATTTGCTTGTATCGTAGTTATCACTTCAACCAGCACCTTGGCATTGGCCAACGATCCTCAGTAAGGATACTTTTTTGGACATTCATCTATCCCAGAGCTTGTTATGAACTTAAACAAACAGCACTAGAGCGTCGTTGTTCTGAAATCCTGAGGGTAGCCTAACTTTCAGAGGGGGGCAGCCTTCTGTTATTTTGGAAAATTGTCGACCGTTACATGTGAAAACATCGCGATCGAACGAGGGGGAGTTCGCGATCGCGATGTGACGCGTTTTTCGGTCTCTTGGATATAAATGGTCCACATGTCGTTCCCCACACATATCACAGCCACCACGATTGTACCTTCGACGAAAATCCTGTGGCAAAAAAAAAAAAAGCGTTGACGGAACGGACGTTTCGAGTACGCCGCAATTAATACGGGCTATTCCTACTGCAAGATATCTGCGTGTTTTTCTACAAGCATGCATGCCTGTACCGCAGCACGCGATTAGACGGCAGGCACTGCCGGGCGCGCCAATCGGAATGCTGGGACCATCCGCCTCGCTCGCAAGCGCCAAAGTGATCGTACAACACCTTTCCGCCTCAGGTCCGCCTGCCTGCCGAAAACTGGCGGCCCGCTCGCCAAGCGGGCCTGGCGGAAGGCGCTCCGAAACGATCGTACAACGGCCCTAACGAAGATTCGGCTAGGAGTGCCACGTCCCGGAGTGACTCTTCAACTGCGGAAGAGACTGGTTTGATCGAGTTCTCGAGAGCGTCGGAATGAGATGCTGCGTAGACGACGTGCCGAGGAAACAAAGCTTTCGCAATTCAACTAGAGTTAACCGGAGCTAAAGCACAGCCAATTTTTTATCCAAACGATTTTCAGGATAGAAAATATCCCAATTTTCTCTAATAAAATCTACCCATCTTTTCTGGTCCTAGTCAGTGGCCTTGTTCGCGCATTACTGGACGCTGATGGTGAATTCCCGATGAGCGCGAGAGATGACGCCACTGAGAAAATTGGTTCGAAGGAAAGTAAAGACGCACTTAAGGCCCTAGTTTTGAGCAGGCACCTGAACACGGCCGCTCAACTGTTCATAACACGGTGAATTTTTCCTGTGTAAGCGGTGCTGCTGCACCCTTCTCCTGCCCTAGTGAATATAGCGTGACTCAGCCGCAGAAGCTCCGAAACCTGGCCCCCAAATCTTTCTGAGTGCATGTTTCAGACAACATCAAAAGCGAAATTATGATGGCGCGACTTTAAGGCAACGTTATGCGGCAAAAATTCGGCAGAAAAACTTTAGACTGCTCACGTGTGGGAATGCGAAAGCATTATTCTCTCTGCAATTTTCGTACATGCATTAAAGTTATTCCCCCCCCCCCCCCTCCCCAAACACACACAAGCGCGCGCCGCCGGGTTTTCTCGTAATGATACTAGGAGTGGACTCGCATTAAAAGACGTGCACTAACTTTCAGGGAGCGGAGCGAACGCCGCCGCTGTAACGGAGGGCGACCAGCTTCTCTTCGAATGCGTGTGCTTTTAAAGAGCCTCAGGGAGCGTGTGATACGTCTACGGTTACAGTGTCTACGTACGGTTCATGCTTCGGGTAAGCGTTCGAACAAAGAGGGACGCTACAGGATAACCGCTCTTCTGAACGCAACCGCCGCTGTGGCTGTGGCGTCCGCCTCGTGAGCCGAAGGTTACTGGATCGAATCCCGGACGCAGAACCCTCATTTCCGTGCAGGCGGAAAGCGAGAACACCGGGGCGTTGCGCGACGTCAGCAAACTTTGAAGCAGCGTTCCACATGGCCGAAAATAATCTGTCCTCCTGCCATGTTCAACATTCCTGGATAATAAGTTTTAATATTGAAAAATTCTAAGGTACTGTTACGTAATTATGCATGGTAATGGTTGATCCTTCCGATGCGTATAGCAAAACCTTCTTATAAACTTCTCCCATTACTCCCATTGAGCAGGTAAGACTGCCATAAAACACAAATGGCGAATGCTTTTAGCGATAGCAAAATCGTTAATCGGAAAAAAAAATGCAAACCTATCGACGGAAGATCTGCGGATATATTGATTGTTATAGTGAAATCTGACAATATATGAAAAAAAAACTGCGTTCATGAGCTCTTTCGCGTGTAAAAATGTTTTTGCTCAGAATTGTTGGCTATAACTCTGGCGTCCCTCACAGCCCACATGCAGCAGCTTAGGGACGTTATGCCCAGCATATCATAACACAACTAGTCAGTCAGAATACATCTTCTAGCTCCGAGAATGCAGGGCCGAGGGAATCGGAAGGATACAGACCTGGCGACTGTTGTCGTTGTTGTTGTTGTAGTGAAGCACGTACGCGTCTTCCACCAACGTTTTTAGATCGTTGTCTTCCACTGTCTTCTTCATGCAGATGGCGATCCGGCTGCCGCTACTTGACGGGCAAAGTAAGGGGCGCCAGGTGGCTATGAAATTTTTATAACGTTGTTACTGTTATCGTCCTTATTATCTTTAATAAATATGGAAAGATGGTAAATACGTACTCGAAACACTGGGAGCAGCAGCTGCAGAAATGTATTGCCGTCAGTTGTCCATAGAGGTCCCTGCACTCTATACGCATGCCCAGCTTTATGGGACATCTACTACCTGCGCCATCTACCAGCAGTGGCGGCGACAGGGAGCGTAACTGAATGGGAAGGGGTACAAAAAAAAAATCGCAAAACGTGAACAAAAGCACCTACAAAAAATGCTTCGGGGATTTGTGTAATATACACTTAGCTGAAGAATGTGCCGAAGTTTCAGTCCTGTGCTATTAATACACGAGCTTCCCAGCGCGTTTGAATATTATACGATGCTGCCTACGGGAGGGGGCCAAAGTTTTCGCATTTTTCCAGACTTTGAAACTGTATAGCACCGTAACACGGATAGATATCAAAAATGCTTCCCGGTTTTAGATACCTAAATATATGGTGTTTAAAATGGTGTGCAACGATCTGGCATAGCTTTGATCAAGAAGCTTCCTGAGGCCTTTTAATTGAGACATGATATTGCCTAAAATATGAAAGATGGCGCCCGGTAGCGAGCTACGCTGCAGAAATGGTTCGGACTGCTGAAGTTGCGTCCATATCGACGCTTACCTTTTAATCGGGTGACTTTTGCCTTGCAGACAAGAACACATGTCAGAGCTCGAACCCAGTGTCTCGACCGGAGCTTTAAATAAAGAAGGTTGTTACGATGACCATGCATTAATGCAGCTACATAAAGTATTCGCGGCTGTTCATATATGCTTGTCGTGGAGCAACTTTGCAAATTGTCAGCCCTTTGCTATTATCTAAAAAGTTTATTGGGGCGTGTGATCATGATATATTAGGGTATGAGAGATAGCTCGCCTGAATTTTAGCTATTCTTGTTACTTTTATAGAGCGTAGCGGCATTCAAACGGCCGACATCAAAAAGTATTCGCGGATATAAATGCTTAAGTTTATTCTTTTAATACTTATTTAAGAAAATTTTATATAGCTTTACTCAGAAACATTCTGAAGCTAATGTGGAAGACTGGGCGAGTTGGTAGGTAGTCATTCTAGAAAAAACAGCGCACACAGGACAGGGCAACTCACAAGGTGCCAGTAGACAGCACTATCAGATTTCTTGACATCAAGCTGGAATTCCAGGGCCATCACATTTGTTGGAGCTATGAACCACGTAATAAGAAACCGGTGATTCATTACCATTCAGCTCATTCGCGAAACGCGCTCAAGAAATCATGTCCTCACAGTATGCTTTCCAGCTTTGACACACAATGTAATAGGTTATTAGGGCCAGGCTATCCCAATCACCTGTTAATCTCCGTCGCCCAGAAGCTTCAAAAGAGGATGAAAGGAAAAGAAAGGATAAATGAAGGAGGTAGAGACAAAGAAAAAAAGAAACAAAAGTCGCAGTGATCCCTTATCTCCACGCTCTGTCCCATAATCTGAAAAAGGTCATGAATAAAGCTAAGGTGAAGGTGGTGTTTTCAGCTCCGGAAAAGCTTGCAAATATCTGCAACCGCGTTAACCCTCCTTCCAAGACAGCAAGAACATGCAGCAGAAAACATCGTAAACAATTCGTACCGTGTCAGAAGGAAGTAATTTATTCAATACCTTTAACTTGCGGAGACAAGTATATTGGTCAGACGGGCAGATGTATTAATGACCGATTGCGGGAACATAATAAAGATGTGGAAAAGGGGGTAAAAGGACATATAGCAGCCCATATAGGAATTTGCAGTGCTTGTCAACCTGAATTTGAAAACTGCAAAATCATAGGAAGCCACTCGGATCAAATAACCAGGGAAGTGATGGAAGCCTTCAACATAAAATCTAATAAATACACCTGCGTCAGTGCGCCATCTGTAGTTTCATCAGAAAAAGAAGTGGCGTACCTCTCAAGAAAAGAAAAAAGAAAACGGATGAATGTGTGAGTTATGTGCCTGGTTATCCGTTTCAAGCGCATGTCAGTTGTAAAAATTGTTCACACAGCATAAATCCTTGTCACCTTCACATGCCTTCCACCTGTTGATTGTATTCGGTTTTTTGTTATTCATGGCATTGTATGTGTTATTCACGTGTCTTAGCGTTTTTACGGTTCTTTACACCATGGCTTGTCATCTGTTGAGTTTTATCTTGTTTTATCTTCACCCCTTACGGTTTTATCGATTTTATCGGCCATTTACACCTCTGTGACGTTGACTGCCTCTGATTGTATCTGCTACTTCCTTCCTATATATATTGTTCACTTTCCGCCTAATAAAATCAGTTGTAAGTCAGCGCTCGTGTCGTCGGTTCTTCCCTTGGTCCCTGTCCTGTGTGCGCTGTTTTTTCCAGAATTCTGAAGCTGTTCAGCTGTTGTCGGGCAGAACACAGAATTTGGAGTCTAGAAGCAAATAGCGTCTAGATTGACGTTCAGGTTGTTACTGTCACGTTCACCTGTAATGCTTTCAAATTAGTGACTCTAGCGTTGTCCGAATATGGTGACTCGAGTTTGCACTTAGAGTTCTAACCTGGGTTCAGAACCTTTTGTTTTGGTCAACTAATTTTAATAAATGTGCTCGTTTCTATAAAAAATATATTAGCATGAATGTATGAATGAAAAATTTCACGCATAATCACTATTCATACTTTTACTGCTGCAGCTATTGGCGACTTTTTTTTTGCTGTTCTTTCATTCTGACTTCTGTAATATGCATGCATGATGTATTGCAGGGATCCATCCTGTGTAACACAACTGAAAAAATGAGGCTTGCTTTTGAGGTACGAAACTTCGCTTTTAGAGATACCGCAAGATACCGACAACTTTTTTTCATTTTTGCAAAGAAATTGGTGAATTAAATTGTGTCCACTTCTGTGCTACGAAAAAGCGCTTTTACATGGACGTCATCAAGGAAGCAGTTCATAACGGTATATATAAATGGTAAATATGATGGTTGTCGCAATTAGCGATGCTGCCAGCCGCTACGCTGCTTCGTCGGCCGATTGTCATATCGCAGTTAATTCTCCCGCACCTCCCAGAGTGACATCGCAAGGGGCCGCCAGGTGCAAGAGGGTTAACCACGGATTAACAGGGTTAGTAGCGATGTCATATCAATCGTCTGAAGCGACTGTCTTGAGAGCCTCCTTTGAAGAACGTTTGCATCTGTCCTTTGAGGCTGTGCTGTAATCATTTTAAGCAATAAATTTTTCTATTTCACCAGTATAATAGATGAGTTGCGTTATCGCAAGCAGCTTGCTTTTAAGATTCATCTTCTTCAAAATGCTATGAAAACGTGTAAAAAATTGACCGCCAATAGCAAGATCAAAGGATGTCAAGGGGTATAAATTAGAGGGGGAAGAAAAATAAAAAAACATCAAAGTGTCCTGCCCACGTTAGTACAAATACTACATTGAGACTGTTAAAAGAATGAAAACTAGAAGTGCCCCCGTTAAAGGACGGCGAATAAAAATCAAGAGAAACACCCCCACAAATACATTCAAAGAGATATAGAGAAAGAGGCGGGTGGGAGGGGAGGTGGCAAAGTGTTGCACAGGGTGCCGGGTGATGTAAGGCCGGCTCAGGACCCAGCCGCTATGCCCACATTTCAGCGTACGCGAAATGCAACAACGCTCCGGCTGTTTACCCCCCGGGCGGTCGAATTAGTTCGAAGTGCTCCAGTGCGCTGTCCCTCATAGCCCGCAATGGAACGAATTTGTATTATTTCATTGTAGCTTTTCCCAGTTCCCAGGTTACTCTGCCTGCAGCAACTTTGATTTCTGTGGTCACGTGAAAAACTAATTATACTGCACTGAACAATACTATCGCTTACTTTGGAAGCAGCAGCGTTTGGTAAATCAAACCAAATACAATTGTAATAAAGAGGTAGAGCGCAACAAAAATAACCAGACGCTAAAAAGGAATGTATACCAATAAAATAAGTCACGAATTGCATTCTATGTTACAAAGTTAATGAGAATATCAAATAGGCGGGGATGTCATTATAGCAGGCGGGGATGTCATTATAGCACGTAACGGAAAGCACAATGTCAGCAAATTACCATGAATGAAGGGGAAGCCTTCGTAACGATAACACTCATGGGAAGTGATCTGTTACGTTTACAGTAATATTCGAAGCACTGGAGGTTATATTTTTTTTCTCCTTTGCACCTTTGGGGAGGAAATCGAGCAAATGTAATAGGTATATTTTCATGGCGTCGCTGTCAATAAACTTGCACTTGTCACACTATCTGATAGCTGGTGCGGAAGGGGTTATAACTTCCTCGCAAAAAGGCAAGGACAAGGGCTATAGTGCCGACATAAAATATTTTATTATACACTTTTTATACAACATTTGGAAACAAAATCTGTACAGTCAGAATCACATAGCGTCTTTACCTTGTGTTCATGTTACATGTACAACCAGAACGATGCACTCCAAACGTAACGAATATGAATATAACTAAACACACTTCACAGCAACATGGCATACAAAAGAAGCAATACTTTGCGAAAAGAATAAAGAACAAGGCAAACTATTAATCGGTTGCCAAACAAAATGAGTCAGCAAAGAAGGACATACAAATGAACATAAATGATGGCATTGAATGTGCGTAGTACTGCTGTCGTCACTTTTCTCGAGCCTGTTTGTGCGCATTGGGCACTTGATGCCAGTATCATATGATCTACGCCAGATACGCCCAATCGGGAAGCTGAAGCACTTTTCGAAAAAATTGAGTTCCATGCGGCATTTTATAGTTTTTAGTCCGCTGAAACCGAATATCTCATTCAAAAAGGGCGGAAATAAACGCAAAAAGGTGATTTTGGAAGAAAACAGGCACCAACGCCTCAGGGTGCCGAGCGAACGCCCGCGATTGACCGGGATCGTCGTGACGTCATTTACGGGGATCTCCGGCCAGCACCGACTGTGTTGCTGCGTAGCGCGTTGCTTTACCTGGCTTGAGAACTGTGTTTTGCAAATTACGGATGATTCAACATGCGTTGAACAGTTTGTTGTCTCACCATACATGTTCGAGCCATCAGCGTGTCCAGAAAACGGCGGAACCGACGACGCCGCGGAGTGCGCCGACAGCGAAAGTGAGGTCGCAACATTTTCCCGTGTTGGAAATTTCAACTGGTACGTATGTTTTGCGTACGTGCGTACATAGCGTTTGAGTAGGTGCATGTGCGTACATAGTGTTTGCGCTCACTTTTCAAAAAAATTAGATCGTAATGCATCCGCTTTCTGTTAATACCCTCACCATTGTCTCTGGCTTCATTTCTTATCCTCCGCTGCGCTATTGCCCACCTGTCTGATTTTATATCCCTTCCTTTTTTCTTTATATCGTGCAGCTAACGACATTTTTGCTTACATATTGCTGCAACTACGCCCTGTACCACGTGCATTGTATTATGTCAGCCGCTTACTTTTTGCATCTCACGTATAAAACCCTGACATTGTTGTCCATATGTATATATCTTGTACAATGCTTGTCATTGAGCGTCCTTTGTTTATTTTTCTTGAATTGCTGCTGAACTGTACCCAAGGGGGCCGGGCTTCGTCAAGCTGCGCATGTGCAGCTTTTTTCCGTTGCCCCCTTTCTTCCTCTCGGAGAAAAATAAATTTGACTTTGACTTTGAATCGCGTCAAAACGCAGTGTACTCGCTGCTGCATAAAAGCCGTGGACCACAACTTGTAACACGTCGAAACATGATCGAAATCATATCGCCGGCATGCTTAGACGAGTCGCACGAGGTAAAGCGTTTGTGTGTTCATTTATTTATAGTGACGTGTCTAATTACACCCGAAGGCCTTTTAGAACTACAAAGTAATGCCAAACTGGATGAGTTGGAGTGGGTTCACTGCTGTACTGCACCGCGAAGGGACGAGACGACGGAGGAAGCTCGAGCCTGCGCTATTCCTTCTGCGTATGTTCGTGCTACGGTTCAACCACAAAACTTCTGCACTTAACCCTGTACATTTTTTTTCGCATGCTGAACCCGCTTTTGAACAATAATTATGGCTGCGTTTCGGAGCTCGCAGTGCTGCTCATCAAAACTATAGTGTGCACTGCGAAATATACTTGCTCCAGTTGCGCATCGAGGTCACCAGTACAATTACTTGTGGCAGATATATGCGTACCACGACTCGGCGACTTTGCCGTTCTAACTCGAAAAACATTTGCATGAATTTTGACGCTATTGTCGATCGTCAGCCATGAACAAACGTTCATGAATGCAAATGTTTACATTGCTCTGGTATACTAGGTTGATATAATCGTTTTTTTTTCATTTAGGTGCAGCTGCATGTGCTGCGCGCTGATGTTGGATGAAAAGGATTGTTTATGCTGCCAGGAAGTGCAAGAAATCGGGAAGAAGCAAAAAAGGCACACAGTGCGTAATGAGCTCAAAAGAGTTCAAGACTGTGTGCCTCAGTAAGGCAGTGCTGGAAGTGAGTTTAGCTCAGCATGGATGCGAACCAGCTGGAAAAGGCAAAAAATTTACGAACTGGTAAGAAAATAATACAACGAAAAGATAACTATTGATGCAATAACATATTTTTTACGGGCAGTTTCGGTATGATGCATACCGTCAGTTTGTCTGGTTAACGTGGAAGAGGCTAGGGGAGAACAACCGACGGATTCTGCCAAGCTGTGTGCTGAGCGCAGTTCGAAAGAAGTATCCAGCTAAGAATGCTATATACACAGGCTTCAATCATTTCTGGGATTCCATTTAGGTAAGTGCATAAACATGGTTACGCACAAATGAATGCTGCACAGTATGCATCGGTGGCTCATTTACTGCCTTAAACATCTCAAGTTTTGGCACAAGCATGTATTGAAAGTTGTTTTCTTTCAGTTGGCATTCATTACATTACGGCTTTACTTATATGCATAAACGTCATGCAACAACGTCAACTGTAGAAACTCGATATTATTGTCAGTTGCACTTTGCAAGATGTGCACGGCTTTTTTTTTTTCAGCAAGTTGTCTGCGTCTCATTCTATTAACGACATGTGGACTAATACTCTTATCTTACACAAACAGCTTACATTTTTGCTTTCAATGTAATTAATATAAATAGGCAAATATGTCAATATGCACCGGCTAAACTCTGAAAGCCGATTTTACAATAGAAATGCAGCTACAAAGAAAAAAAAAACAGGATTTCCTTGATATTTATTTTGCAACACATACATGAAGTTGCTTTAAAAAATCAGTATTTTCCACAGGTAAATAAATGAAGACAGCAATATAAGGATGCAAACACTGAAGTTCAGCGTAATATTTGCTGGAAGCTCAGCAGAGGAACGTGCGGCACACGGAAATCTTTTTTTTATTGCCGAGTGCTAATTCAGTGTTGCGGCTGAAGGCAGCATTCTGAGAGGCGTTAGTTGGAACACATATGGAGTTTATTGTGACATTCAAATGGCATGGCTGCTAGAGTGTGCCTGCTTTATGCGTTCCTCACACGCTCTGATTCTTCATGCTTGTTGACGACAGCATTCATATGGATCTTGCACGCGAGAGCCAGGACTCTGAAGACAATACGCACTGATAGGCGGACTGATTTCCTGCTCTCAACAAAGGAGGAGCCTACATTACTTATTGAATCGTGTTATCCTTTGCTTTATAGCTTCTTCCTTTGGTAATCCTTGAAAACTGACTGCTCAGCAGTGGTGGGGTCTGCATGAGTGCAGTCTTCTTGGCCTCTGACGTCCTGCTTGCCTCTACCATGACCATGTTCAGAAGTGTCTGCATGTACCCTAAAAAGAAATTTGAGAATGACATGAAGCAATGCTACTTTGATCACAAGTAAAACCATTTGCACATACCATATGTTGGTTGTTCCTTTACAGGGCAAGCAGTTGCTTTTCCTCCTGTGGCCTTTGGGTATTTCAAGCTCCAACGGGCTGCACTGTCCAGTCGGCAGGCTTGGCTTCGTGCACAGTTTTCATTGTAATGCATGACGGCCAACTGGGTTCTGAAACAATGCTCAGTGATCAAGAGTACAGTAAGTCATTACATGCAACATTGCTTGTCTTTTGCGCAGGTCATATATTACGGCCTGTACACTGTCGCCCCATAAGGTAACCATATTAGTACAGTGTAGCAAACTATGAATATGTGTGGAGTAGGAATTCTTGTGTATAACTAGTTGCCACCACAGGTGATTTGTTGTTTGAGAAACACTGTTATTATAATAAGGATGTTGACCTTTTGGTTATTTTTCAAGAATGTGAGAAATTTTGGTGAATGTTTATTTCAGAATGCAGCTACTTTTTTTTCATTGGATCAAATATTCTTTCTTCTTTACCATAGTATAATACAGTATTTCAGTATGCTCACAAGTGGTTCGAAGTATATCAACCTTTTTGCAAGCACACACAGTCCATTCTGGTGCATTTAAAAGTATGGTTCTAGACTTGCAACAAAAACAAAATATGGCGCTGTCATTCTGAAATGCAAGCGGTCATATATTTCTAAAAACCTGGCTGCCTAAACATTGTTTACGTATGGCGCTTGGCTAACCAAATGGCTAAGGAATCATGCGGTGTCTCTATTGCTCACAGTGATGGAAGTGCTGCTGGCCTCATGCGTAGCCAAAATATATTTTCTTATCCACGGTCATGCATGCCTTCACATCAGTGTGTTTACATGGATATATGTAAACACACAAGCAAATGAAACAGACTTTAGATGTTGATATTTACCTTGCCTTCATACCAAGGTATGAGTACTGGCAGTTCTTTGGGGCAAAATGCAATAAAAGGCTATGAAACGTTTCCAGACCGTAAGTCTGGTGTTTAGTTGATAGCTTCGGCATGTCTGCCATTAGGGCCTTTGAGGTAGCTATGTTGTTTAGCTTTTCAAATGCTTTCGATTCTGAAAAACAGGAGAGAAAGTGAAACAAATCAAAGTTGAGTAAGCAAATTGAGTATTCTTGGTGAATTCCCACTGGGCAGACAAGTCTCACATTGATCAAACGGTGCTCACAGTGATCAAACAGTGAAGACGCGAAGTCAGATTGGAAAGGTTCTGCCTGGCTTTCTGCTCTTGGCAAACAACTTCGTGTCAATAGAGCAAGGATGGTGCAGTGGTATGGTTTGATGGCATAGAAAGAGTGAAAAAACATTCGTATGCAAAGCATAACATTATGTGAAAAATGCTGGGCTATTTATGTTAACGATCCTGCTTGACTCAGGGCAGTCACATACTGGTCAGAATAAATCAGTTCAACAATACCATTTCTGCTTAGACAGAAATAAGAGACTTGAGATAAAGATTAATGAATTGAGTTAAGAACATTTACACTATTTGAGCAAACAGCAACACGGAACGAGAGAGTGGATGCAAAAAAAGTTTCTGAAATATTACATTTCAGAAAAGGTTGAAATGCTCTAACTTTGTTATCTTTTGATGACACATGTCAGCTCACTATAAGGAAGTCTAGGTGGTCTCCACTACGTCTTTTTTCATAGATTGAGTTAAAGACGTTAGAGCCCACAGTTAACAATGTACAAATTTTCTTTGGTGGAAGAAATATTGAACACGAAGGAAGCACGTGTACAAGTTTTCATTTTGCCTCGTGTATTTTTGCACATAATGAGCATTACCACCTTTCCCAGCTTTCGATTCTAGCAAAGTGTTCAAGCAGAGTGTTTCATTGCTTTCCAACATGTTAAATTTTCCTATATTTTTTCTGCTAGGCCTCTACTTACCCTTTTTGAGCCACATCCAGGCACTCAGGCTTGTCATGGAGGCAGGCTGGAAACAGTGCATCGTTGTGCGCATGCACATCCCTAATGTGTTTGAGAAGCGATAACCATTTGGGAACAATGTGGTCACTGTGCCCGTGGCTGGATGCAGCTGACCAGTATAGATTGTTCTGAATGGACGTAGCCCAAAGCTGCAGGTCCTTGCAATCACGCCTCTTAGATATGGCAGTCACTTTCTTGAAGACACCTAAAAGGCATAATGCAAGAGCTAATAATCAATGTTCACATTTTATTACAAAACACACTGAACAGAAAACATTGCAAATGACGATATTTTCACCACAAAATGTGCTGCTTCAAAGTACCTTTTGCAACATGCCAAACATCAAACTTGTGCTGGATGCCTGGTCTTTCTCTTCGCATGTGCGCCTTGATCTGAATATGTCGGTCTGTCACAAGCGCTTTCACAGTGATGCCTTGGTTTTCAAGAAATTGCAGGCCACGTTTGAGGTCTTCTAGTTCCATGTAGCAACCACCTCCTACTTCATTAGACTGCAATATACAACATATAATTGTTTTTCCCATGATAGAAAATGCCAATATAGAGCAGAAACAAAAGTAGTCTGCAGCAGACGGCATTTAGCAGTATGGAGTTAAGAGGCCTTCCCAGAATGGTAAAGTAAAAGGAAAACAAACCTGGACAAGCTCGAAGTGCAGCAATTTGTTGTTTTGGACGTCCAACAAAGATTATGTGCCACATCTAGCACTGAAGCCAGGTGAATAGGCTCGCCCATCCCCGACAAGGGCGACTTCTTTGCCCCTGACATCCTTCAACAACTGCTCTTGCTGCTGCCCCCAAACCTTCAAAAAAAGATTTTTGAAAGCAGTGAGCACTTGCCGTGAAATATTCAATAAGCATAACTTTTTCAAAACAATTGCTTACTCTGTCGATTGCAGGCCAAAGATGGATCTTCTGAATGTTGAAGAATGTTCGGTCGGTGACTACCTCGACACCAATTGATGACAACATTCTCAAAGATGCAGTGGGGTTATTGCCTGAAAATAAAAGGGCAGCACAAAGTTGCAAGTTTAGTACTGGCTGTTGTCTCACAACATCCTGATTTTTCCAGCACAGTTGGTGCCTTGAAGGACACCAAGCATGTATTTCAATCAGAGTTCCTTCGCAGCGAATGCTGCACGTGCAAGGTGCAAGGCACGTGTGGCACACTTCAAACAATGCTTTCAGGTGCTTTTTCTGAAATAAAACTATTCCTCTCTCAGAATCATCTATGGCCGACTGCTGCTGCGAACATAGGTGCCCATCACAATTGTCACACCTGAAAAAAAAAAGCAGGATTCTTATAGTGAAAACTTGTGAAGCAGTGGCATGGAGTTTATATTATTTGTGCCATCCCATAAGCTTCATAAAATGGTACCTCAAGCTAAAAGGTATGCAGCAGTAAGAATAGCAAAACATACTCGTGCCAGGAGTCACTGTCAGGGCTATAGTCGTGATGTTCGGGCTCAGGCTCACAATCAGTAAGGCTGTCATCCTCTTCGTATGGTTCTACCATAAAATTCACTTGGGTAGCTGCATCCACCAGAAAGCTCCCAACCTGGACACCCTAAAAGAAGGGAACGTGTATTCAACTAAATATTTTAGAGCTCATTGTCATAATTTTCATTAAGTATAAAGAAGAGATCCATTTGCTTTAAAATATTTTGAAGCTCACAACTACAACTAAAATATTAAAGTGAACATTCCATATGTGATCGATATGAAGACATGCACAAAAAACATGACAAGATTACCCCACCGACTGAAACACCTTGAGGCTGTGTCTGCATTTTTCGTGATGTTTTCAGTGCTTTCACATTTGCTTGCAATCCTTTACAGAGTGTTGGTGGCCGCACCACAACTTGGAAGCTTTTGTCAGTAGTGTCAGGAACATTATTTGCAACATCATCTGCCTCTGCCACACTTTCTGCTACAAGTGCTTCGCTTGGGGATGGTGATAGTGATGCGGCAGCTTCTTGAGGAGCTATGTTTTCGAGCAGCTGTTCAAGGACCTGAAAGAGCATGAAATGCGGGCAACATAAATGCAGGTTTATTATGAAAAGACACGCATGCATCAAAATGCAGGAAAACCACAGACAAAAGCTTTTCTTTCTTCAGTATTGATGACCTCATTGTCTTAGACCACACCCAAAGAATAGGAGCCTCGCAGAATTTACACAGGAATGCCCTTTTGTGCACTCTGCTCTTTTGCATCCTGAAAGATGCGACACTATATTCAAATGAAGTTCTAAAACTATGTTCAAAGGAAGTCAAATTTATACCAGTTAAACAGCACAGGCTTGAATTGCTTGAATGTAAAGCACACAGAAAACTACTCCCATTGCACTGAAGTGGCGCGATTTAAAGTACTGGAACATGAACATTTCAATAGATATATGGTAATAGGGTGAATCAAAAACTCTGACGAAAGGTGCCGATTCTACGCTGCACATGTAGCTAAACTTTCAGTTACTGAAGTGCTGCTAGCACGTATTCCAAACAAAAAAAAATTGCTGGACGCCTAGGCTTAAAAAGTGGGACGAGACAGCGTGTTGCAGCGTTACGAAGGAGTCGACTGAACGCCATCACCTGTTCGGCGCGACGCCTTGACCGTTGGACAATTTATTGAAAGGAAAGAACGCCTGTCTCACATATCTCGGTGGACACCCGAAAGTAATATTTCCGACGCGCGGTGCCGGCAACTACAGCTACTACTACTACGACGTCGACGGCGTTTCCACCGAACGAGAGATACGCTGTTACGTAAAATTGCCCCGCCGCGATAGCTCAGTGGTTATGGCCCTAGGATGCCGATTTCTAGCACGCTGATTTCGATGAAGGGGGACCTGACCCGGCCGTGGCAGCCGCATTTCAGTTTTGGGAAATGCATGATGTAAAAGCGGGTAGGCGAGCCCTTCGCTACTGCGTCCTTCATATGGCTACACACGGTTCGCAGAACGCTGAACCACAGAAACAAGGAACCGCTAAATACACAAGCGTGCGTTAAAACACTTACCTCACGCCGCTTTCTTTTGGCGAAGGCCGCTCGTGGAGGTGGCGAAGTGCTTCTGTTGTGCGGGAACACTGACGGAACGACTCCGGGTTTCAGTCGCGCCGATTTAATTGAAATACCGAGTGCCCGCATCGTTCCCGAGCTTCGATGATAGTCACTGTCGCGGAAATGGTCGGAGCACAACACAGTTGATTTCGTAGGCACGAAGTTTTTCCTTTTCACGGCAGTGACCCACCGCGCAGAAAGTTTCCTGTCCTTTGGGAACGTGTGGAACACCACGTCGTCTCGGCCGCCAGTGTTCGCGCAACCGAACGCTGCGCAAAACGAAGGCATGACTAGTCGCTGCACGCACTCGGCATAGACGCCCGAACCAGAGAAAGTAATCGGCACTGGCAGATGATTGCGTCGATCCGTCGTTCACCAAAGCGCAGACCGAAAAGGAGCAAGCAAAGCGGGACGGCCGGCCGGCCGACTACCCGTGAATGGCGTCACTTCCGCCAGTTCCCCTTTTCTTTCGTCCCCCCATTCGGGGCTTCCGGAAGCGAAGAGGGCGTGTCGGCGGCGGGCTTTTAATAAGCGATTGCGGCTCATTTTGCGAACAGAATCGAGAAAAAATTTACACACATGATTTTCAAGGTCCTTTCTTCCCAACTACAGCGTTTCATGCGATTTGAAAACCGTTTCAGCTTCCCTTTAAAGGCGTGCGTGCATGTTCATTTTCAAAGCACCCCCCCCCCCCCTTAAGTACTTTTTCTAGCTGTACTGATTGCGTTATAAATCGGATATCCATGGTTTGTTTACATAAAAGAATTTTCTTACGCAAAAGACAAGCCAAAAGATCATTTTAAAAGTGACAACGGCAATACTTACAAAACACACATAACACATTTATATTACACCAAAAAATTGCTCAGGGCATATATGGCAGGTAAACAGTCACATAATACAAATACACTATTCTTAGTACACACCGAATACTCCTTTAGGGGCAGGTTACATAAGGAATCAGGAACAGTACTCTTCATCTTCAAGCAGTCATGCACTTTCTAAACTAGAGGTACAACACAGCACTATAAATATAGGAGGAAACACGCAAAACTAAAAGGCACATCTCACCACATAACTGTTATCTCCTCCTATGGCTACAATCATTGCTTTTCTCTTTCTTTCCTTACAAGGTTTCGAAGTTTTTCTATTGATTTGACTTTCGTCGACATTCCCATACCCCGAAGCTCCGTCCGCAATTCTCCTGCATCCATGTCGTCCACATTTTGTAGACAGTTTCCTTCGCTCACTTTTTCTTCTGCACAGCGTAGCCTCTTCGCCTGTGTCTCTTGAATAAGTCCCTCAAACCAATACTCTTGGTCCCGCTTTTTATATGCACGGCTTAGTCTGATATTCTCACTCACTTCAAGCCTTTTCGCCAGCTTTAGAGCGTCAGCGGCTGCATTCCACTTGTTAGACTCCCCATGGTGTAGATGCTTTAGCACGTCGTTTTTTTTCTCTAACCCTTGGCTTGAAAACCAACCAAGGCACTTGAACCTTTCGTGCTTTGCGGAAGCGTGGTGCGCGAGAATATGAATGTACGGTGTAACTCTATCGCCACCATAGCCTTTGCAACCTTGGGCTCCTTTTTCTAAGAACGTGTGAAAGAATTCTGAGGTTTCTCTTTCTATGCTGCGACCTTCAACATCATTTTCCAGGTGGTACAAAATTTTCCGCATAACCTTCCAAAGGAGCAATGTTTTTTGCTCTGTTTGAGGGTGCAATTTCCCGGCCAGTTTTTCAGGCAAAGCCTTCAGCAGGCGCTCACAATCGCCCCCCGATACTGACGGGAATGTTTTCCCCTTGTTTCCTTCATTGGCTTCCCAGACGTCAAATTTAATCCCACAGTTATTTATGGCGTCAACGATGTCCTGAACGTGTATGGTCATACAACGTGGGTTGCGGACTTTTTCACGGTAATCTCTGTCTTCTGCTTCTGAAAGCAATCCATCTACAAGGCGGTTAACTATTCTTAACTTCATGTGATAACATCAGGAATTATTAAATCAGAGTCGAAGTTAAACAATGGCAAGTTTTTCATCCCGTTCGCCTCTGCGCAGCAATCAGCTTTCATGTTCTCAAGAGTGCGGATCAAAGGAGGCTCATTAAAGCTCCTGTTACTTGTCAGAACTGAGCGCCTTGTCTGTGGGTTTGCTCGACAAAATGAACAAGGATAGTGTGATGCAGCAGACTGCTGACCCTGAACAACAAGCAAAAATTTCAAATCTGACCCTAGACAGATGCGAATCGGAATCTCGTGGTTCCCTACAGATTTGCTACCCCTTCGTGCGACAACATTAATTTCTTTTATCAAATCCCGAAAAGCCTCTCTTATTTCAAAATAACCCTCCGAGATCTCTGCCACACCGAGAAGGCGATGAAGGTTATGGCTTTGTAGCTGCCGCGTTTTGCAAACGATGACGAATGATAATGTTGTCCAGGTCGTGCGTCTATTCACAACGCAGCCATCACCCTCTATTTTTACAATGAGTGCCTCGGTGGAGATATCTGTCACACTTATGCCTACATCTTTAGCTAGCTCTTGCGCAGCTAACGCCAAGTCTTCCTCAAATGAAACCTGAGCGCCAGGTGAGGTACCTGGTGTCTTGAAGACAGTTATCCTGCTATCTAGGTGCTCTCTGTAAGAATTTATTAGCCTTATGGTAGGCAGATTAGGGACGCTCGCGGAGAGGTGCTCCCAGAAAACGTTACTGACAAAATGTACGTCCAAGAGGGCTGCAACTTCTCGCAAGCTTTGTTTGTTTGGAGAAGAAAGGGCATTATAGTTAACTTGACCATTGCTGCAGAAACCTCTTTTTACACCGCAATTACAAATAATTTCTCCATTTTCCTTGAATGTTACTTTATGCAGCAGGCCTTTTAAGTCAGTTACGAGAAGCTGGCATACATCTAAGCCGTAGCTCTCCAGTACAGCGTCAAGTGCTTGCGCGATGGAATATCCAGCGGCATTAAGCTTCCTTCGGTCTGTTTTTTTGCACCCCTCGCCGACCATTATTCCTTTGTTCAGTAGCATTGTAGTTTTTTCGGATTTCAGCTTTTCATTCTCCTGCTCTAGGTTAAGAAGCTTAGGCTTATAGGCAGAGACGGTGCCTCTGAGCTCATTTATGGCCTTTTCTGAAACTGTTCCTACTCTTTCGAGTTCTTTTTGCAGAGCAGAAATTATGATGTTCTCTATGGATTCTCCGGTATTCGTTTCAGGTGGGCTAGATTGAGTCTCGAAGTGAATCTTTATGAAGCTTTTAATTTTTAAGAAGGATGCTTTCGCACGGCCTGTCAAATTCCTGTAGCGCCTATCCGCAATATTGCACAGTGACGTAAACCGGTCTTCAAAATATTTACCCATAATGGGAAGCCTTACATTCGGGGGCAAAAATGATTGCAGTTTCAAAGTATGTCTTTCGAAGAAGGTCCTTCTCGTGCCTTGTCTTTATAGCTGTCTCATTGGTGAGCGTGAATGTGACACTGCAACTGTCAAAGGTAGCAGACAAGATTATATGGCTATCTGGCGTGGCCATTTCGTGGAGCTATAAACAACAAACTAAATAAAAACTAGAAAATTTGACGAACAAGAAGTCATAGCAGTGGAATAGAGACAGTAACACTCAGTGACCTAAACAGGTGACACGTTGTACAAAACAAGCCAAAATAACGCGAAAACAAAACAAATAGAACAAAAGTAGAACTCCATGGGAATAAACACTTATCACTGTATTACGATGCGCCAGCAATGATCTTTGTCACGATAAAAACCTGCAAGGTCTCACGAGGAAATCCGCAAGGAAACCTCTTGCAGGACTTCTGAAGTGTTACCCCACCCTTAATTCTGATTGGAAACTCAACCAGCTAGAACTCACGGCGTGCTAACGAGGTCCGCAATCGTTCATCAGCCGTCTCTAACGGAGTGGTTGTCGCCATTCGGAACCTTCCGAACGGTGTAGAAAAAAAACACCGTACGGCAACTGAGACGGAGCGAGGTCGAATTACTGCTTCTGTTCGAAAGAACGCGCCAGTGGAACTGTGTACTTTTATCTGTTTCGCTTAGTTCCGGAACGTAGCAGCAAGTTTTGGTTTCGGTCGAGATGCAATCGACAGCAGGCGGCGCAAAGGATCAGAAGACGGCGAGAGAGTCGTGACTCATGAGTGCGGACGCTGAGACTGTGAGCGACGTAGCCAAACCCTACAGAAGCCAATAGGCAATACAAATCCTATAGATATTCTATAGACAATCAACAGACTGTAGCCATACCCTTTTAAAAGATTTGTCTATAGACAGTTTATAGACTATGTATAGGCAAAAAGAAATATTTATAACACGGGAATAGAGTCTATACGAAGTCTACAGACTGTCTACATACCATTTTTCTAAGAGCAGGTTCAATTTAATTATCTCCTTAAGGACGTGGCAACGCACCTTCTTTCTTCTACATTAAATTCAAATATGTTACTTTCACGCACAGCAGCAAACTCCAGCGCCTGCTACTGATCGTAGTGATTGTTGACGAACCAGTCGTCGAGCCTTGGACCAGGACAGCCGACGAGGACCTTCATCATGTGCAGTCTTCGTAATACAAAGTCGAGCCCAATTCCTTTCAACCAGCTGGATCCGCGCAGAGTCGCTTCGAATGCGTCTTGTAGTTTGGAAAACATGTCTTTTCCTTTCCTCAGCGTATCCGCGTTGATTTCTGCATAGCGCACCAGTGAACAGATGCATCAACAGCGGCATCAAGCATGATGGCTGAACAGTGGGGCGACGGAAAGATTCTGATGCAAAACGATTATTTCCTAAGGTTGCGTGAAAGCGCAAATAAACTGCATCGTCAATCATGCTGCGAACGCAGGAAAGAGCACCTGATGCTCTTGAGCGCAGCAAGATGAAAAGGCTCCACCACTGTATACAGTCGGGGACAAAAGTCTCTGGACCGCGTGATCCGCAAATGATGTTGATAGTTCTTTTATTAGCCGCCAGTAGTAGACCACACTTGTGGAGGTCAAAGTCAAATTCTTTTATCTCCACAAGTCTGGACTCTAGCCGGCTTAGTTTTGCAGATCACGTGGTTCAGAGATTTTTGTCCCCGACTGTAGCTCAGAACTGAAAAACGCCCTGATACCACTAGCCTGTTCCCATCTTTATTAGGAACTTATCAAAGTATGTGACTGAAATAACGCGTTTCCTTTGCAGAGAAGTGCGGCGCCCTCATTTTGTGACACCTTGGAACAAGTACAGTTTTCACGGAGAAAAGTTTTGAATATTGCAATATTTAAGGTACTGTTATGTAAATATTGAAAGTAATGGTCCCTTCTTTCGATGCGTAGCAAGTCCTTCCTTTTAAAGTGTTTGCATCGCTCGCATCGAGTAGTTAAATCTGCCATAGGAAACATATAAGGAAGGTTTTTGACGATAGCAAAAGCGTTATGACAAAATGACTAAAATTGTTTTTCGTATTTTGGCATTTTGGCATGGTTTGGTCATTTTTAGACTGGGTATTATTACAGGAATAAGCTAAAAGAAGTAGAATTGATGCCACGAGATTCCCAATGTTGACTTGTGTACGACGTCGACTTGTGGGACCAGAAAGAAAGTCCCTAATTATTCAGCTGGGCGTGTAGGTGTTTATTTCTGTGGAATCTTTAAACCTTGCCAGTAAAAAGAAAATTAGCAAACAAAAAATTCCGTACTTAATTGTATTTCGTGACCGAACGAAATATACACCGTTTAGAGCCTTCTTGAACACATTACTTGAGATATTATGTTGCAGAGGTTAGCAAATGATGGGAACTACTGTCTGATGAGCTAAACCCAAGAGAGCTAAAATATATTCGCGTTCAAGACAGGTAAGGGTGCTGTTTTTGTTTCGCTCTTTCGTCGCCAACCAGAACTCAGGCGCTTGGCATTTTCTGCAATATAAGAGTTCTCTGCAACCCTTTGATTCGCGCGCGCGGACCACAGGGTCTTCGGTGCCTTCTAGTAGTCACCGCGTGGACTCACTGGATCTCAAGTACCGGCTGGTCACTGGCATCCCCATAACCTGTAGAATGAGGTCGTAGCACGCCACTTGTTCGTCCTTTCTGCCGACTAGTTGCAGTGGCATTGCGTAATCGACCAGGGAATCGAATAGGCCCCAAGCCAACATGTTGCGAAAGCCTTCTTTTCCCCAATAGGGCAACTGCAGCAGCTCCATTAGTCCTTCAAGAAGCTGCATCTGGAACTGGATCATGTCGCCTCCATTGTAAACTTCGTTGGTGTACTTTGCCAATAAGTCGGCCCACTGGTCTGCAAAAGCCAACATGGAAGTTCTTACACTGTTTCGCAAAGTACCTTTTCATCTATGGCGTGAATAGCTTCTCACGACACATGAAAGTAAAAGGGAGTACAACCGTTAACTTTCGTATGTGTGTGTGTGGTGGAAGCTCTTTTCGCAGTGTGCTTTTCAAACAGCACCAACTTGCCTGTCTTTCCATTCTTCTCGTCATTTCTTTCTCGAGTGGTCTAAGTAAGCGCTTGAATACATAATGTTGATGGACCGAGCAACTGCGAACGCGAAGCCATATATTTTGGAAGCCGTTAACTTAACGAAATAGCGAAGAAACAACAGCTGGACACCAAGTGAGATCGAAAGGAGTACAGCGACAGCAGGTTATTGTAGGCAGGGTCAATGTTGACCCTCAGCTTGTCGCTCCAAGTTCCTGCCCGGAAGCCGTTATTCTGCTGCGTTCCTTCAGGAAACAAAAGCCGCTATGGCGGTGAACTTATCAACCCTAACAACAAGTTCGGGCAGGCGCGAAGAAAACAGGGCGAGCTTGATAATACTTGCGTACTTGCTGAATTTATTGAAGCGAACAGCTTCATTACACAAAGTAAAGTAGTCCTCGCGTAGGCCGGAGAATGACCTCGAACGACCTTCAGCCCAACCACGTTTGCAGTGTATGACCATATGTGGCACAGTTATGGTGCGAACACTTGACCTCGGCCAATGATCTTTAGTTGACCTTTGACCTTTAACACTGGGTGAGCTTTGGGTTGACCTTCGACTTTAAAAAAACATCCTATGTGGTGATGTGAACCACGTGATGGCATCCGATGGGGGTGTCGTAAGACCCTGTGATACTACGTCATAGCCACGTGGTCTTGTGGGAATATGTAGAACGGGGGTAGCGAGCGTGTAGCGGAGCTGCCATGGACGAGCCTCAGACGCTTGGCAAGCGTGCTTGCTTTTCGCTGAATTCCAGGGTTAGCCAAGTTAAGCCAATGCCAATTTCTTTTCCATTGAAAAAACATGCATTTAGAAAAGAATGGTTATCTGTCATGTATGCGAAAGTGAGGGTGAACAGAGAAAGGTGATTTGCATACATCAGTTGGTGGTGGTATTTTTGCTCCTTCGCTCATGCAGCATTCTTAGGTGTTATGCGTTCTAACAAAAGGGCGATGCACTCCGCACGAGGCTTATGTTAACTCAACATCAAGCTAATTTCACTAACGCAATAAAACTGCTTGAGAACCACGGCACTGATTTTTTTCGTCCTTTATACTCTCACATAGCTGCGCCTTCAAAGATTTGAATGCCTCGGAGGCGGCGATAGCGATAAGCATGCTGGGCCGTCGCCGAGGGTCCGAATGACTGCCGCTTTCAGCCCCACTCATTTTAAAGCTGGCAAGGAACGTTAGAGATAAGACATCAAAATCGACCGCAACAGTTTGGAACAATGCGGAAGCATTTTCGCGTGTCTGTGCTGATCCGAGACAAATCTAGTCTCATTTCGCTTTAAAAAAAACAAACAATCCGTGTGCTCGCAGATTTGAGCGCGAACAAACAGTAGCAAGCTTCGCGGCAATGCGCTTACGCAAGTGGTGCCAACTTACCTGAAATCAGGTTACTACATGCACATTACCAGCAACATTGGGAGAGGAGGAGAAGGACTTTATTGAAACAGGAGATGTCTGACGATGATGAAGTTCCTGCGAGCTCCCATTGATTAGGGTTTAGAGTTCTTTTTTTCAATCGAAATTCATCACTTTCAGGAATGATTGGTCAGTTGCTGTCTTACCAACAACTTCTCTCATCCTTTGTAACGACTCTTCATATAATACCCCCCCCCCCCCCCCCCAAAAAAAAAAGATGAATTGGAATAGAGACGTTTCTTGGATGGTTGCTTAATTATCATCATCACGTGCCTTGGAGACTAGACTAGACAAACTGGCCAACAAAAAAATTCAGAAATTAATCGATGCTACACCCTCCCAATCTGTTTTTGCCATTTTAGGACTTTCCCCTGTTTGCGCTTCTATATTGGCGAGGATGGCGCAAAAATAACCGTGCAGTCTTGATATTAGGGTACCCCTTACAGTCTTCGTGGTGCGGTGCAACTGAGCGTTGTTTCAAGATTAAACCTTGCCTTGAACTGCATGTCTATGCAATCAGAGCCTAGGAACTGAGCAGCACATGCTGTATCTACGCATGTGAGAAGCAACTTGCGTCAGTCAACGCGCACGTACCTTTAGTCCTCCGAACGTGGGCGGTTCCCGACCTTGGCTTGTGCGTACATGCACCCCTTTTATCATACAGGGCAATAGCACTGACTTGAGAGCACAGGTTTTCCCTCTCGTAGAGGAACGAACACTCACCTGGCGTTACCAATGGAGCCATACGTTCTCCCATGTTCTGAATGGCTCGAATGGTGAACTCGGTGTACGACTTTACGTGCCTGGTCAGGGTTGAGGTAACTGAAAAAGAAAGCAAGATAATCACTGATACTTTCAAATTTGGGAATAAATGTTGCTTTCCAGAACAAGAACGCACGCGAAAAACTTTTCCACACCCTTCGCGGTGGAAACTCAAAATAACAGCTGTCACTATTTTGTCGTGAACAAACCCTACCCCAGAAAATGATGGCTGTGTCTTCCGATTGCTCTCTGGGTGTTCATTGAAAATGCAATATCCGCGGGGTTGTCGCCAGTTGATCGAACGATGTAATCAGAACTACTCATTTTTTTTCCTCCTTGAGAATCACTTGATGGCCACAGATGGCAGCGACCAGGACATGGCCAGGCTGGAGTTGAGGCTTCGAACTGTATTGAGTTGAGCGCAAATGAGCAAGAACATAAAATAAGGCACCAATAACTGGTGCATCTCCCCACTGCAGGGCGTCCTTCTGCCAGATGGGAGAAGGCTGGAACAGATAAATGGTCCTCTGGAAACAGCAGACCGCTAAATTCAGATTATTCATTGCAGTGTATAAATTACTGCACTGAAACGATGATGGAGACCGTGCGTGTTCCCATTTATTAGGGTTTAGATTTTTTTCAAGGGAAATTCGTCACTTTCGGGAATGATTGATTGGTCAGTTGCTGTCTTACCAATGTTCATTATCCATAGACAAACGACCGACTACAGCCGCATGAGTTGCCTATAATGGACGTCCACATAAGAGGCAAGACAGGACGAGCGCACGTGAACTACAAGAAGTCGGATAGAAGCAATTATTCACTAATTTAGTGTTTCTAAAGGGTTTACACCCTTCGCCATCGTCGGCCGCTTGCTCACGCGCTCGGAACGAGCCGCGATTGTTTGACCTCTTCAGACATGGTCTCGCCGCGGACAGCACATGGCGCTACTATGGCGAGCAGGATGCAGTCTAAAACTTCCATGTGCAGTCCACAGCTACCGAATGACGCAAAAAGCGCGTATTTACTGCAAACGCCGTGTCGTCCGGGGTTCAGTTCGAACAGCGGCGACGCTATGCTGCTTACGACGGGGACAACTTCACACAGGAGCAGATGAACCTGCACACGATCCACTGCCTGGAAGCTGTAGGACTCGTCCGGCTCCTGTCGTTTTACTGCTGCTAAAAGTCAAGCCCCAGCCACACAGGTTAATCTGCTTAAAGGAGCTGACGCACGGCTTCACGCGGGGAGCGAGCACGTGACGCACGCCTGTGGCGTCGCTGCGCGCGATCCTCAGCCGCGCGGCTTACGTTTGGCCTTTGTGAAGAGCCAGAACTGCATGGCATCGTCGCAGATGAGGATCGCTTTTTCAGAAGTCTGAAAACTGTTATGGCTATTAATGGCGGTGAGCCAGAAATATGTGATGACCTCAAGGGGCTGCAGGTTAAATTGAAGAATTGGATTTCAATTAGCTGACTCTTTGGTCAATATACGTGGGCTCTATTCTCATCTTAGCAATGTGCAGCTTTGAGGTAGTTGGCAAGGCATTTTTCAGAGACACTTAGCACAGAAATACAGGATGAACAATGCAGCGAATGTTTTTCTGATGTTCGCCTTCGTTGTCTATAACTGTAGGCACGAAAACTCGTTGTTAACTAAAGAACCTATATTTGAAAACTGGTGATGAGCCACCGCCTTCACGTCGATAAGGAATTCCATGTGCGCCCATAAAAAATGCACTTAATACTTTATATACACTTTCTATAGACTCCAGATCCATCCTTTAGACTTTTGCTTTTGTATATGCTGTCTATAGACAATCTATACACTAAAGACTATAACAGCCTTAATTTCTTTTTGCCTTTAGATGGTATAAGTCTATAGCACCCTTAATTTTTCATCGCCTAGAGAAGGTCTGCAGATTTTCAGACTAAATCTTATAACCGCCTTAATTTACTTTCGTCTATAGACTATCAATAGCTAAGTACATAACAGCCTTAATTCCTCCTTGGCAATAGACAGTTTATAGACTATATAGCCTAAGTCTATAACAGCTTTCCTTTCGTCTATAGACGGTCTAACTATCTATATATCAAAGCCTATAAAAGCCTTATAGTATACAAATAGTCTATCGGCTATCCATTGATTATATATAGTTTAAAGTCTAAAGACCAGTCTATAACAATCCCAATTTCTTTATATCTGAAAATCTATACACTCCTGTTCGCTAAGGCCAGGACAATGTGAATTTGTTTTTTCACTGCATGCTGTGGGGAACTGCATCGGGTGACCTCAACTATGGGTAGAGTCTATCACTTCCTTCGCTATTTCGGGAATAAAAAAGAAATATTTTGTGAGGACAATCTAACACCCTTCTGTATATTGTTTTGAGAAACCTTTAAAAGCTCCTTTTTGATATACCATGACGTATATTGCGAATACAGTTAAAGAATAATTAATCTTAGCAGGTAAAGAGAGGAAAGGTAGCCATTCATAAAGTAAGGGTGCCCGCAAACTGTTCTACATCGAACGAACACGCTCTGCCTTAAAGGAATTTGTCGAGACAATTGAATTCCAACTATCGATCGTTACTGTTCAACGCAATTAATTCAGCAACAATTTTTCAGCGATTCTAAATTTCTCTTTAACGCGTGCTGAAAATAAATGGGGAAAGGCGGTTATGAGATTTCAAGGATGTGTCCATCTCTTACAAACACCCTTAGAAGAGTCTCAGAGAGCATGGTCTTCTGCGGGATCAACATCTGCCATTCATATCTTTGCAGTTTGCATTCACGTGAAAAAGTGTTTCGACGCAACAATCACAAAGGCAGTATTCTTTCGTTCCTCCCCTTTCACTTGCTGCTTCGGGGCCGATGACACGCTGACGTCGCCCATATCAGTTTTCTGAACACGAACACGCGCACAAAAGACGTTATACTATGCAAATTTTTAATTATTTTTCGACAAGTGTGCCACATACTATTCGGTGGGAGATGCGGCGAGTATGGACAAAGCTGTAAGGTTTTCGTTTTGTTTTCGCGAAAACCATAAGGTTTTTAAAGCGCGAGTAAGCTTATTAGCCAATTTATCTTTGTGGCCTTGGATACTAGATCGAGCTACACAAAGCAAGAATGCTAGCGGTAAAGATGCGACCGTGAAATCGGTTGCTGTTTCACGTATTACCCATTTTACACGAGACGGCGGAAAATCTTTCGGGCTGCAAACGACTGTGTGCGCGGATGTGTCGGTGTCGTCGGCGTGTTCTGTCGTGGATTACTTTTTCATCGAAATCCAAATTAATCGTTCACTTACGGTAAGTCTACACGATTAATTTTTATTCATTTCGTCTCCTGAACCCCTCTAAGGATAGCTGTGTGGCAGAACAGATTATGTGCGCATCGACAAACTTCCTATCCTCGTTTTTAAGCGGCGTTATAAGCAGCGGAAGCCATCAGGTTCTCGACTAATGCTACTGATGTCTGTGCCGCTGTCTTTCCTAACGCGCGGAACGGCAGTTGGTGTGAAACCCGTTATGATAAGACGCTGCTCGCGAGCTGTCGACTGGCTTTTTTTTTGTTGCAAGGTAGATGCGTGGCCAGATGTGTCGAATACGCCGTGATTGATGCCGAAATGGAGCTATGCGTTAGTTACTTGACGCCTCTGGAAACGCACACTCAGATTCTGAGGTAGATTACATTTATTTTTTTTTAATCTTTGCGTTATCGCCTGTCCGGAACATGCAGTGCTGTTCATTGAAAAGTGTGGAATGTCTGTCACGTGCAGGCGCTAGCTCGATGCGCGTCGTGGACAGCGACCCTTCACCAAATATGTTTTGTAACGCTATAGTATCGAGCACGAGACGTTTGTCAGAGAGTTAGTCAGGCGGCGCTGGAGAAATTCTTATAATGTGAAGGTTGAATACAAGGTGCCGGCACTAATGGCCAGCGAGTACAAGACATCACGAAGAACCTACGAGCTGCATCCCGTCTCCCCTCTAGTTGCGCACGTATGGATTCGTCCATACCTGTTATCCGAGCCATTGGCCGCCGCCGCTGGACTGCGGGGCACTTCATTTCGAAAGCTGTGTAAAGGTCACCTCGACAAGTGATGGCTTACATTTCGTTCCGAGAGGCTCGTTCATGGACCCCGCTCACGCGTGCACAAATTTCTCGAAAAGCATATGTGCGAGAGGCAAGGTATGCGTTTGTAATCTCAGACTGCTACATTACAAAAAACGCCATTGTAACTCGGCGCTTAGTTGCGCAAGCGAATGCGAATCATTTCGCGGTGTGTTGTGGCTGCGCCTGTGGTTGAAGACGTTAACTGTTTCATTTAAATAGTTCCCTCTTGGAGCGTATTCGTCGCTTTCGTTGATATATCTAGTAGCCTTAGTGTTAGGGTACCTGCATGCGAGAACCGTCTGTTTACTGCGCTGTTCGGGCTGCACTAGAAGAAAAAACCAAGTAAATTTGACACAATATCGATAGTAATGGGGACGTATGTTGTCTGAAACTCACACCTGCTTTTCAAACGGCGCAGCTGCAGCCACTATGTGCTGCTCGCGTTTTTCTGGATAATGCGTTCGCATGGAATCGCTGCAACCCGCTTGTTTCTAAGAGCGCGCGCTGATGCATGGCCATGCTGTTCCCAATTAGAGCTGCAAGTTATGGACGCAAAACTGTGGAGAACTGGTCCTCGTCTGCCTGGTATCTTTTGCATGGCTTGTGCGCGTTTGAGTATCGGCGTACGTACGAGGCTTCACGCAAGGTATTTAAGTGCTTGTTCCATAGCGGGCATAAAAATAAATGCTGCAATGTTCTCCCGTTGGGATCCCTGTGTGAGGAGCAGTGAACGTGCATTTTATGGGGGTGGCATTCTCGACAACTCGTAGCGCGTAAGTGCTGACATGTGCCACATTTCTTCGAAGTATTCTGCTACAATTTATATAAAAGGGATGCCATACAGAGATCACTGATTAGCAGTGGGTATTCAGTGTAGAGGCAGAAACTCTCCAATGATTACGGGCCTTAGTTACAATGTTTATGAAAACTACTTAGAACTTGTCATTAGTATTTACTGAAATGATGAAGCCGATGGGATGGCTCAGTGGTTATCGTGTTCGTATGGTCACCTGAAGGATGCAGGTTCGATGCCGACCTCGGCGGTCGCATTTTGATAGAGGCGGAATTCCAGAGGCCTGTGTTCTATGCGATGTCAGTGCACGGTGAAAAACCGCAGGTGGTCGAACTTATCCGCAGCCTTTGACTACAGCGCCTCTCAGCCGGATTCAATTTGGGCCTTTGAACCCCATAAAACCAAATCAAAGGATCAAGATTACTTTTCTAAAACGGATAGCCAGGATATGTCTTGCGTTGGATGCCATGCGTGGCGTTGTAAGGAATCAAGTTAGAATTTTTTTCTCAGTTTCCAACAGATTATTTTTTCCCTTGCGCTGTACAGGTCAGGCCGCAAAAATGTTTCTGAGAAAATTAGTCGGATCGTTACTTTCAACATTTATTGGTATAATGTGGTGGATTCTTATGGTGCATGTATTGCATATTCCCAACCGGGATAGCTTGGAAATAAATTAAATTTGTAAGTATATTGAACGTCATGTCACTTGTGAAGACCGTATGATGACTTTTTGGACGGTTGTAGACTGTCTGCAGACAATGGTCTAGGAAGGTGTAGTAAACAGAGCTCTGGAGACAGGTCTACAGGATTGCAAGGCCGTATACCTATGGAAAGCCTATAGACAGTATATAGACCTATGTATACTGGGCGAGTATACTTTTGTCTGTAGATTGTCTATAGTAAGAAATCCATAAGGAGTGTATGGCCATAAGTCTATAGATCGTCTATAGACTGTCTGTAGACCGGTGTCTACTAGACTTACAATACACATTTGTCAATAGACTGTCTAGAGACAGACTACTAAAAGTGTATGACCGTAAATCTACAGGCTGTCTATATACTAGTTTATAAGATTTGTCTATAGGAACTCTATAGACAGTCTATGCACTGTAAACATTTTTTGTAAGGGCGAATGCCAAGGGCCGCATCGAAACTACAGGCACCCCAGTGTCTGTACAAAGTTCAGCAAGTGTTACTACGGATCACTTAAGTACACATTTTCTAGCGTGACAGGGATTAGCATACTAGAAGAAGCTTGCAAAATTTCATTCCTTTTTGGAAAATAAAACAACAGTGCAGTGCCATCCTTCCCAATCCCGGGTGCATTTCTCGTCAGAGGAGTGAAAGCTCTCACGCGTATGGCAGGTTAGAAATCAGAGTTTCAGGAGATGAGGAAAATGAAATGCACTCATGAGTTTCGTCGAAACGGTAAATTGTATGCATCACGCTCTTATACCTGTCAGGTTCGAAGTCACGGTACAGTAGCAGCCGGTCGTGTATATACTCCTCGATCTTGTTTGAAGATCTGTGCTTCAGTTCGGCTCGTTTCGCGTGCCATGCTGCTTGAGAGTCGCTGATCTTGAACTGCACAGAGAGCGATCAACTCATAGGACGAAATCGCGTATATTTCTGCGAAGCTCCGAAAGTACCGTACCCTACAATAATGGACAAAAGCAGTTTTTAACAGGAAATTTTTGTCATATATTATAAGATTTCGTCATATATTGTAAGATAACTATCATTATATTCGCAGGGTTCCCGTCGGCAGGCTTTCATTTTTTGCTGTTAACGTTTTTACTATCGTAGAAAGCGTCCATCATTGGTTTTTATGCCAGTCTTAACTGCTCGATGGAAGCGTTGGAAACACTATAAAAAAAGATTGTGCTGCATACCTGAAGAATGAACAATTACCTTCAATATTTCTATGTCAGTGCCTTGGATTCTTCTAATATTCAAAGTTTCTGTCCAAGAATTTTGCACATAAATTGAACCAAGGAAACTATTACTCCTTGGTATTCATAGATTTTGCACTTGACCACATTTGCCATGAACCAGGTGGTCAGCAAAAATCATCCATTCATGTTGCGTTCAGTAATTCGGACCTCTACAACGATAAAGAATCCCAGACAGTTCTAGGTTTTCTGCCATCGTTTTCCTAGCAACAGAAGGAATGTTGCGTACTACAGAAAACACATCTTTACTGACTGGACACGGGAATGAACTTCTTGTGACGGAAACGGGGCGTGGATGTGCCTATTCTTGCATGGATATTTAGGTCCGGTAGAATAAAGATTCCTCTCCACTTGATATCACTCGCCTATTCTCTGTTAAAGGGTGCAAACAAGACGATGACAGTGAAAGAAGACTACCCTAGCGCTCAGTTTCTTTCCGCTCTTTATTTGAACTATCAATTTGACTATCAAATAACGCCCTTTAATTAGGAACTCCTATTAAATAGCGCCCAGGTGTTAAGATATCAGACAACCTCTCGGTTGGTGGTGGTGGTAGTGGTTTTATTAAAAATAATAGTAAAAAGGAAGGAAAAGATTTTTGCTAGTCCCGGCATCTGCATCGACACTGAAGCACCTGAGCTGGGGCAGCGGAAATAAAGGATAGCAGGCAGAATGGAGAAATGAAATGAAAGAGGTGAGGGGACAGGAAGAGAGGATAGGGGGAGAAGTAATATGTACAAACTATTTACACAATAACAAATGTGTCCAGGTTGTGCGCGTGATTAGTTCATTTTAGAGGAATTAAATCACACACGCGCACAGCACTGTGTTGGTTACAACTGGAGTGGGGCGTCCAGTTATTAATCGTTCAAGGTAGAACCCGCGGAGCGTTCGGTCACTCTCGGTTTGGCGACAGGGAAACGGTTCAGCAAACTGAAATGATATGGGGATTAAGTTAACGCAGTCATTGTACCCCTTTCCACGTGCAGGGTACCATACTGGGTGTCCCCTAGTTAACCTCCCTGCCTTTCCGTTCATTATTCTCTCTGCTTCTGGACACGAGTTAGTTTCATTCTCAGGTGTCTTCAGCACCCCATGCGGAGCGGGACGCGCATGTTCGATGTGAAATTATTTTGCTCACGTAAATGTCATGGTTAAAGTAGTCCATACCTGGCCACTTGATTTGGTGACAGGCTCACAAAAATACATTGTACTACCTAAGACAAGTCAGCGTAAACTGACTACTGCCCTAAAAGAATATCAGCTGAACTCGGAATATCGTGCAGTAACATTAGTTACGGCGGGCACTTAAGGCCCTTACTTGCTTATGGCATTTGGCCTAAAGGCCTTTATCATAAAGGCCTTTGGCGTAAAGGTCTTTACTCGGAAGCCATTTATTATGAAGGCTTCACACTAAAGGCGTTTGAACCAAAGGCCTTTAACCTAGAGGCGTTTACATTGAAGGCCTCACGCAGGTGTACCCTTCACCCAGGTGTACCCTTGACGCAGGCATTCACCCAGTTCAGGGCCTGACGGGTGTACACACCTGGCAGGTTGGCCACAACCTGGTGGGCAGGTGGGCCGCCGCTACAAAACAGGCTTCAGGGACATACGAACCTCGTTTGGGATGCTGAAACTTATTTTTCGTCCTCATTCGATTTCTGTTACCTCGTGGGAACGAAATTACTGCAAACACTCCTTTATCTAAGTTTGACTGAAGAAAAAACTCCATGTCTTTGAAGAGGGCTAAGATATGTGTACTGCTCTCCGATTTCTCGCGAAGCCTGTTCCTTCAGTACAGGTAGTATTTGGTTGCAGAATATACTTACTTCCAGGCTTCTGTGCTTATGTTAAGATTAAAATCTTTGCGTTAACCATTTCCACTGTTTGCGATCGTGTGGTGATGAGGCGCAGTAAAAATGCACTGTGATAAGATAAATTGTCTGTGCGTATTTAAATTCATTAATGTAGTAAAAAATTTCTGAATCCACAACGTCCGCCTCGCATTGCTCTTGCATCGGATACAAGAAGCACTCTAAAGAGAGTGAGCGCTTAGCTGCATATGTTTTCTAGATGCTCCACTTTCCAGACTGTCTCGCAAGAGGCTTGGATCGCCCTCAACGCGCGGACACGAACAAACACCCACCTGTATTCGCCGTTTCTTGTCGATGAATGTGTCATGAAATATCTTAAAATCGAAGACTGCAGGAGCGCCAATGTCCAGCGCCAGGCAGACCACCATGTCCGCGGGGTCGACCGTCCGTGAAGCCCACAAGTTCAGCAGGTCCAGATTGAGCGAAACCATCAAAGACTTCAGTTCTTCAAGCTGCGAACGGCCCCGGAACACTAAATTTGTTGCAAACTGAAATGCCTTGATTTTAAGATCTAGATGGGAAACGCGAGGGACCGCTGCCTACAAATAGAGAATTGAATGTTTCTTCTCGTCGTCCAAACATCGCTGCTACTGTTAGGAATAAAAAGGTAAACCTAGAAGGCGCTGCCAACTCTGTTTTTGGCAGCGCATGCCACCTCCTGCCTTCAAATACGCTGACAACGTGAATAAACATAATAAATAGGAACACGTGGACAATAGTTTCGCTTACGATCATTCTTACAATTGAAGATGGTCCAGATACGTGAAAGTGCATCCAGGGAAAGGAACTAACCATGTCGGCACCAAGCCGCGAGCAGTATTCACGAACAGATAGTGCTAAGATGTTTCTTCCTTTTCGGGGCTGAAGAAATGATGGTGTCAGCTTTGTAGTAAGCCCGAGATGGCAGTCCGTTGACAGTTGGACTTGGTTAATCCGGCCATTGATAAAACATTCACGGTAAACATTCACTGTGAGTGGGCACTTACAGCTGGTTAGCATTCTTAATATTAATGTGGAGAAAGCTCGATCTTTCTGTCAGCAGACATCACGGTGTCAAAACCGTTTATCCGAGCGAAGGTACTCACTGCTTTAAACGCTGTGAAAGCGGTCACGAACGTCACAACGAAATCCTAAGAGTTGACCACCATGCTTGTGCAACTGGTCATCTAACCATTATAAGTCTTCAAACGATTAATTATCACAAAGACATCAAATGAAGTGACGGTGAGCAGCATAGCAAATGAGCTGGAGCGATAAATTTGACAGCAGAACGGGTCAGCTGGTCGCAGTTCAAGCAGAATGGGTAGCCTTGCGTCGCCACTGTCAAAGACGTGTGATGACGTGCGGCCCTTGAAAACGTAGTAGCATCAACAGCGCTCAGTGGCGGACACTTTGCGCGAAAGTTTCTACCCAAACAACCCAGTACACTCTCCTGGTTTTCTTGAGACTGTCCAGAAAATACAAGCGTCAAGTGGCAGTGTTCAAGACTGCCGCTTCAAGTGGCAGTCAAGTGGCAGTCTTCAAGCGGCCACTTGACTGGCCGCTTGGTGATGTGACTGGGCGCTTGGTGGCTGGCCGCTTTGGGCGGACCAATTATCGGCCCTGTCGTCAGTTCTCATTCACACGTGGCAAATAGGCTACGTCCGAGCCACAGTCGGTAACTTTTCGAGTGGATATGACTGTTCCACTCGTCAATGTTTGTTTCGAATTGTATGGCACAATGACCGAATGCATCTCTCACCGCTATTTCTAGAACTGACCTCGTTACTATACGTAGTGACGAACCTATAGCAGGCCTGGAAGAGTCCGGCGGCTTTCTGCCAGGCGCTCTGCATCCTGGCCGGCACCGCTTCAGCATGGAGGGCAGAGATCGAGGCGTTGCGCATCTCTCTCAGCCTGCAGATTGGCCCAGCGTATCGGAAATGCTGAGCCTGCAACTCGGCAGAAGCGTTCGTTCACAGCGGTCTCAAGCACGGCCCTGCTGCCAGTCCCTTATCAGAGATCTCGATAACGCCACACGGATATGAAACAAGCGAGGCCGAATTTGTTGACAAAATTTATAATATTTTAGCTGATTTCATGAAGGCGAGGAGCCGCCTGTGATACATTTCTTCTGCGGTCCTTTTACTTTTGCTCCCTCATGTAAGCACTGTACATCACGTAATTTCACGCGCATAGTTTGCTGATAGTTGTTGGAAGAAATGGACACTGCAGTGCAATGAAACCAACTCAACTATCTGTTGCTAATTTTCAGTCACTTTTAAACAAATTTGTGGAAAATTGCTTGGAATTAAGGTCCTTTTGGAGAATGTAGTCCTATGTGCTTTTAGTAACAGGGCGGAAAATCATGAAGCTATTATAAAATATTAAGATGACACTGGAAATACTTGGAAGTACGTAACTCAAATACTGTGACATATGAAAGAAACTAACAGTTACTGACATCAAAGAGGGCACAGGGGATTGTTTTTGGTTGAATAGTAACCTTGATCCAAGTGGGAAATTAGAAACTTAAGTTTAGAATGGAAAGAACATTACAAGGGTCTCTGGAAGGGAGACTTCTCGTTTCGAGGCCAGCTTGGAGACTTCTTTAGGGGCGATTCCCTCCATCAGATCGATAATGAGTAATTTGCTTTCTTATTAAAAAAGAAGTCAACTCGGCTCCGAAAGGTCTAGTTTCTCTTCGTGTAATACTTTTCTCCCAAATGCGACTTCGGTTTTAAGAAAAAGCCTGGGTGACCGATTAGCAACAAAACCCGGCGTCGTTTTCGGCGTCCAGGAAAAGTGGTTCAGAAAACCCTCCACGACGTCATCAGCAAAAAAAAAAGAAGAAAATCTTTGGAGGTCCGGGGAATTGAACCAACGAGCTTGAGGTTGCGAGATGAGCACGCAATCTATAGGCCACAAAACCGTGTTTCTTCTGGGCGAATAAAGGTGAACCTAGTGTATGCGTTTCCTTACCGAAATACCAACGTCCGCATAGAACATGAAAGAAAAGTAAAAAAAAAAACGTTATAGAGCACGAAAGTGCAACGTAGAACGTGATCGAACAGGGAGCGGGGCATGAATACAGGGAACCATTCAACAAGTAACGGCAGCAGAAATCTTCGCAATAAACCGCCAATTTTCGAGCAGCAGCCGGCTGAGCTTGTATGGCGAGTCAACTTCTGCTATTGCAAGAGCAACTGGTGCCTAATGTGCACACCGAACGTCAGCTGTGAATATATCGAAATAATAATTACGGACAAAGCGATTTTTGCACCCCGTCTACTCGTAACGATGTTTAGCCCCCGAATAACTTACCTAGGGTTCAAGTACGCCGTAATTATAGAATGAGAATGGTTTCCATCCTCGCGTTCTAAAGCATGGCGCTCTAAGCGGAACACCGAAAAAGAAGGCATTGGCGCCCGTTCCCGTGAAGTACTTCTTCACTTCACTTCACTTTATTTCCTTAAAGACCCTCGTGTGAGGGTATTACATAAGGGGTGGGACACATATAAATTAACAACAGAAAAAGTACACAAAAATTGAACGAGTTATAGAAATAAAAATGATTATCGTGATGCAAGCAAACGCGTAATTTGGTTAAGAAACATAGTGTGGCATGTGATGGCAGCAAGTTCATGGGTAAGGCCGTTCCAGTCGCTAGCAGTCCGGGGAAAGAATGATGAAGAAAAAGTTGTTGTGCGTGCTCGTGGCCGAGATACCTGCTGCTGATGTCCGGTGCGAAGAGAGAAGCGTGGTGAGGGAGGGCAGATACAGGGTTCCTGTGATAGCTCGGAATAATAGAATTTATGAAATAGGGACTAACTAGCAATGTGGCGACGAAGTGCAAGAGTAGGTAGATTGGAGTGCGATTTCAGAGCTGATATGCTGATATCAAAAGAGTATGAGGAATGAATGAATCTAGTGGCCCTATTTTGAACTGATTCAAGTGAGTTAGTTAGGTATACTTGTTTCGGAGACCAGATGGGCGATGCGTATTCTAATTTTGATCGAACTAGTGATTTGTATGCGAGTAGCTTAGCATGCTGGGGGGCAGAGTGGAGATGGCGCTTTAAGAAGCCAAGCTTTTTGTTAGCAGATGAAATAATGTTCGCGATATGGCTATTCCACGTGAGGTCATGACTAAGATGAACACCGAGATATATGACTGGACAGGGTCGATACGAACGTTAGAGATAGAGTAGTTGAACAGGAGAGGATTACTGCGACGGTGGAAAGATATATACTTGCATTTGTTTATATTAAGTGTCATTAGCCAGTCTCTGCACCAGTTTTGTACCAGATTTAGGTTATCTTGTAGGGATTGCTGGTTAACGGAGTCAGTAACTGTTTTGTAAATAACGCAATCGTCGGCAAACATCCGAATATGGCAATCTAATTTCTGAGGTAGGTTGTTAATATAAATTAGAAACAAAAGAGACCCTAGGACGGATCCTTGGGGCACCCCTGAGGAAACTGGTAATAAGTTAGACATTTGATTACTAATGACGACTGATTGGGAACAGTGAGTCAAAAATTCTTTTATCCATGCTAGTATGTCAGGATGCAAGCTTAGGCAGGAAAGTTTCAGAAATAGGCGGTTGTGGGGTACCTTGTCAAAAGCCTTAGCAAAGTCGAGGAAGATTGCGTCGGTTTGGAGGTTAGCGTCAAGGTTGGCATGCAAGTCATGAACGAAGATAGCTAATTGAGTTTCCCAGGAGTATACTTTACGAAATCCGTGTTGTGATGAAAGGAAGAAATTATTTGAGTCCAGAAGCTGCATTGTTAAAGAGTAAATGACGTGTTTCATGAGCTTGCAGGGTATGCTGGTTAGTGATATGGGGCGGTAGTTAAGTGGCGAATCTTTTTTACCCGACTTGTGGACTGGAACGACCTTCCCCACTTTCCAGTCGTGGGGTATGATACCCGTTGAAATGGACTGCGCGAACAGTAAGCATAAGAACTTGGCAGATGCATGGCGAGTGTTCTTTAGGACTTTTGTGTTAATTCCATCAATGCCGGCGGATGAAGAAAGCTTTAATTTATCTATTAGAAGGGATATGCTGGTTTCTGCGAACGTAACGGTTGGAATTGCAGTTGTGGGGTCATTGGTTGTCATGAAGGGTGGTGGTTCTTGTTGTTTAGTGAATACAGATGCGAAGGCAGAATTAAATATGTTAGCGCACTCAACGTACGAAATAACACGTCCAGAATTGTCAGTCAGGGTAACAACGCGCGAAGATTGGGGATTTAAAAGCTGCCAGAATTTACTCGGGTTATTTGTAAGTATATTTGGCAAGTAGATATGATAAAAGGAACGTTTAGCGTTTTTTATGCGACCAAATACGCCTTTTCAGCACCGTAATATTTTTCCCATGCGCGGTCTGCTCTGCTCAGTTTGGCACTTCTGAAGAGGCATTTCTTTTTATTTTCTAATCTTCCAAGAGTCTTGGTGAACCATGGTTTGTGGTGGTTAGCGCGGAAGCTGCATTTGGGGATATATTTGTTAGTCAATTTATTCATTTTGTGTTTAAACACTGACCAGTTTGTGTGGATGTCTTGTTCGTCAAATTATTCCTGATAAGATGGGAAAAAGGCCTCCAATTCCGCGTTGAAGGCCTCATAGTTTCCTTTGTTGTAAAGAGAAATTGTTTTTTGGGAAGTTTCTTTTGTCATTGGAGAGAAGTTAAAGCATGCATGAATAACTTTATGATCGCTGATTTCACGGAGGTAAGTGATAGCATTGAGGCTTTCGGGGTTGCTAGATAGTATGAGGTCAAGAATGTTAGCAGCATCTCCGGTGATGCTTGTAGACTGTGTTACTAGTTGCGCTAGGTTAAAGTTTAGGCAGACATCCATAAATGCACGGGATTCATCCTGTCTAAAAACATGTTGATGAGGAGTAGACCAATTTATGCCAGGATAGTTGAAATCTCCAAAAAGGAGGATGTGTGCCTTAGGGTGTCTAGTTTTAAGTTCGTTTAAAATGTTCTGCAGTTTACGGGGGAATTCGGGACTATTATGAGGGGGTCTGTAACAAACTCCAATAAATATAGATACTGGTGTGGCTCGGCAAAGGAGCCATGGTATTTCGAGGTCTGATGTGATGTTGATGCGGGAACACTGTAACTGATTGCTTGTAGCAATAAGGACGCCACCCCCTCGAGAGCTAGTGCGATCAGCACGGAAAAGATTAAAGTTTGGTAAGTTGCAAAGAACTTCAGCGTCGCTTATACTATCAGGTTTGATAATTTTGATACTTTGGTTTGATAATTTTCTGACGCACTCTCCTCTTCGAGCGGAACATTCATTGAGGTAGCAAATAATGCTTAGTATGAATGGCTTAGAGCGAGTCATCATTTTTTTCCTCCTTGAGAATCACTTGACGCACACAGATGGCAGCCCCCAGGACATAATCAGGCTGAAGGTAATGCTGTGAATTATATAAAGTTGACAGCGAATTAACAAGAACATAAAGCACCAATAACTGATGCGTCTCCCTATTGCAGCCCGCTCTTCCACGAAATGGGAGAAAGCTGGAACAGATAGCTGGTCCTCTCGAAACAATGAACCATAATATTCAGCTTCTTCATTGCAGTGAGTAAATTATTCCACTGAAGCGATGGTGGAGTTCCCGCGAGTTCCCATAGGTCGGAGTTTAGAGTTTTTTTTCAAGGGAAATGCATAACTTCTAGGGAAGAACGGTCAGTCCCTGCCTTTCTAATATGGGCGTTGTCCGAGTACAGCTACGGAGTAGAGCGAAAGGGGTTGCCCACAAAGAACGTTTGCATGAGAGCTTAAAAATCTGTGATGGTCATAAGGGCTTCACGTAAATTTCAAGAATCTGCCGGTTAATACACCTTTGTTCTTTTCTGACTTAAGCAAAGTGCAGGTTTGGGTTAGTTCTTAAAGCGTTTTTTTTTGAGAGATTTGATGCGTAAAATACAGGATCAACAAAGGCAGCGAAAGTTTTGATATTCGGCGCCGGTGACTATAACTTCGCCATAAAAGCGCCGTGTTATTTAAAGAACCTATTTTGAAACAGGTGATTTAAATAGGTGACCACAACAAGGGAAATTGTGTTAGAAGAACCATAAACTTATTTTCTCTGCCGTGAAAGATGCCAAGGGATGCCCAACACGTGCTGAGCCACCGCCTTCACGTCCGCAAGGAATTTTCAACTGCGAATGCCAATGGCCACAGCGGAACGACAGGCGCCCCAGTGTCTGTACAACGTCGAGAAAGTGTTCCAGCGGACGTCCAAATTATACATTTCCTTGCGTGACAGGGATTAGCTCACCAGAAGAAGCTTGCAAATATTTCATTACTCTTTGGCCAATAAATAAAAAAAAAACAGTGTCGGGACATTATTCCCTATCCCGGCAGCATTTCTCGTCACACGAGTGAAAGCTGTCACGCGTATGGCAAGTTAGAAATCGGGCTTTCAGGAGGGGATGAAAATCGAAATACACTCACGAGTTTCGTCTAAACGATATATTGTATCCACCAAGCTCTTAACCCTGTCGGATCGAAGTTCGAAGTCTCGGTACAGTAGCTTCCGGTCGTGTATATACTCCTCGATTTTGTTTGACGATCTGCGCTTCAATGCCGCTCTTTTCGCGTGCCAAGCTGCTTGAGAGTCGCTGATCTTGAACTGCACACACAGTGATCAACATACAGGAGGAAATAGCATATATTTCGGCGAAACTTTTTAAGGTGCGCATAGCCAACTATTCTGGACAAAAGCACTTTTTAATGGTAAAGTGGTTTAGGAGCGCAATTTTTTCATGCATCATAAGATTTCACTATAACTAGCAATGTAGGCGCAGGTACCCCGTCGGCAGGCTTGCATGGTGTCGCTATTAACGTTCTTCCGGTTCTCAAAAGCGTTCCTTATTGGATTTCTATTGTAGGGCCACTTTTATTAGTTTTTGTATAGTTTTTAGTTTTTACTATAGGGCCGCTACATTTAACCCCGCGTGGGAGTGTCGAAGTTTTCTTTCCGACCGCCATTGATTTCTCTTACCTCGTGGGAACGAAAATACTGCAAACGCTACTTTATATAGCTTTGACTGAAACAAAACTCAATGTCTTTGAAAAGGGCTAAGGTATGCGTACTGCTCTCCGATGACTTGCGAAGGCTGTGCCTTCAGTATAGGTATCTGACTGGAAAATATGCTTACTCCGAGGCTCTTGTATCTATTCAAGATTAAAACTTCTTGCTTTAACCATATTCACGGTTCGCAATCGTGTGGTGATGACGCATAACATCATAAAGCACTGTGATAAATAAATGTCCATGCGTATTTAAATTCATTAATGCTGTAAAGAATTTTTGATTCCACAACCTCTGCCTCACACAGCTCTTGCACCGGAGACAACAAGCATTCTAAAGAGAGTGAGCGCTCAGCTAGATAGGTTTCAAGTGGTTCCTATTGCCAGGGTGGCTCTCTAGACGCTTGGATAGCACTGCGAACGTGAGAAAATGAACACGCACACACTTGTATAGGCCGCTTTTCGTCGATGAATGTGTCATCAAATACCTTCAAGTCGAAGACTGTAGCAGCGCCGATGTCCAGCGCCAGGCGCACCACCGTGTCTGCAGGGTCGACTGTTTGTGAAGCCCGCAAGTTCAGCAGGTTCAGGTTGAGCGAAACCATCAAAGACTAGTTCTTCAAGCTGCGAACGTTCCGGAAATGATGCAATTTGTTGAAATCTCAAAGGGCTTGATTTTAAGAACTAAAGGGGAAACGTAAAAAAGCCCTGTCTACCTCATTAAATGCTCCATCTTGTCGTTCAGGCATCGCTGCTACTGTTAGTGACAAAATGGCGAACTTGGCAGGGTCTGCCAACTTTGATCTTGGCAGAGTATACCAACTCATGCCTTCAAATACGCCGACAATGTAAAAAAAAGCGGGAACAAAATTTTGTCTTAAGATCATTCTGTTAGAGAAGATGGTCGAGATACCTGAAAGTATATTCGCGAAGTGTAACGGGTCATGGCGGCAGGAAGCCGCGAGCAGTATTCAAGAGGAAGTGCTAAAACATTTTGTACTTTTCAGAGCTGTGAAAGTAACAATGTCAGCTTTGTCGTAAGCTCGAAAAGACCGTCCATTGACGCTTGTACCTTGATAATACGGCCACAGATAAAACATTCATGAGACTGCCCACTCAGAGCTGGTTAGCATTCTTAGCAGGAACGAGGATATATGGGAGTAAAAAGGAAGTAAAGTGTCCTCTTTCGCACTGTATTTTATAAAAGGAAGTGCGCTAGAGAAGAGGTTACTTCCTTACTACTCTTTTCTGTTTAGAATGTCGAATTCTTAACATCAGTGAGGAGAAAGCGCGATCTTTCGCTCACAACATATCAGGATGCCGAAACTATTTGCTCGAGCGAGAGCGCTCTGTGCATTAAACGCTGCCAAAGCGGCCACGAATATCACGACAAAATCATCAAAGTCGACCAGAATGCTTCTGTAATTTGTCATCTAGCTATTCGATTCCGAGGCATTCCAAGTTATCAAAACATTGATCATTGCCAACGCACCAAGTAAAGCAATTATTGTCAGGGCGTGGCATAGGAAACGTGCTTGAGCGGCAAGTATGGAAGATCAACGTGCCAGTATTTCACAGTTCACGTAGAATGGGTAGCATTTCGTCCCCACTGTTGGGAGAGTGTTTGATGACCTGTGGGCCTTGTTAAATTCGTTAGCATCCACAATGTTGAGTGGCGGACACCAAGCGTGAAAATTTCTGCCGAAACAACCCCGTACACTGCCCTAGGTTTTTTAAGACTGCGCAGGAAACAGAAGAGCTAGCGTCAAGTGGCAGCCTTGAAGTGCCAGTTTTGATAAGGCCATCGACAAGGAACTGGCAGTTATGCAGCGAAGGCAACACTGGCCACGAGCTCGCAGTTTCGCCGTGCTCGCATTCCCACCGTGGTCGCACCACGTGACCAACCAGGTGGTCGATATAGGGAGTCACTGAAACCCCCCACACTCACTGAATAAAAAACAATCCTCTTTCATTGCTGGGAATCGAACCATTGTTTTTGGCGTTTTAGCAGAGACTCTACCACTCCGCCACGACGGGGCATGTAGTGAATGCTTGCCTTTCATACATGAACTCTTCCGAACCGCGCTTTCGCTACGTATATCATGGCCTGACAGAGCTAGGCCATCATCAGGTTTTCAACCCTGCCACTTCCTTGTCGATGGCCTGGTGGATGATCCAGGCAGCAGTCACTCTGAAGGTGCTGGTACATGATCCGACTTTAGTTCAGAGGGCGATGAAGACCCGAGGCACCGGACTAGAACATCGGAGGCGACGCCACGGTTACGTTGTTATTTTGGGCCGTTGGGGTCGATTTAGTGGCTGTATTGGAAAGCGTATTTGCGTTACCGACGTTAATTGTTTCGTTTGGAGGGTTTACACATTATCTGGGTATGATATGGTACCGCCTGCTTTGCGAAGGGTTCGCCCGATTGCTTCGCCCAATTTCGTGAACTAAAGATACTAAATAGAAAAACTGTGACAGTGAGAACTGATTTCTTTCATACGTATTTGCAATTACGCACGCAAATACGCTGTATATTCTAAAGTTTCTTAAAACTTTTTCTTTGTGCATAAAGCATGTTTTTTTCCAAATTTTGCTCAAGCTTTATTTAAATACCTGAATTTGGCAAAGAAAATTTATTATAAGAGATGCATTCGAGTTCACTTATAACGGCTACAGATACAACGAATGCTCGCTTATTACGGACGTTTACATTGATACCGTCAAATTATGTATTACGGCAACGGCAATTTGTCTCAGATAGAAGCCACAATTTTCGCCGCACTACTCGGTTAGTAAACGAGGATGCGTCGTAAATTGCGCCCCGAATTGAATAACTCGCGCTACCAGCAAATGCGGCCTGAGCAGCGGCTCTCAGCCCCTACGATACCACGCCAGCAAAAATATAAAAAGGCGGCATTGAATCTGTACGTAACCGCCGGCGAAGCACGCACTTATCCCCAACAAGGTGAAACATTTCCTGCATGTGCAGTGGTTGGTGAAATTATCCGAAGTGTAAGCAAAAGCTACTGAACATGGTCGTGGATCAAGTAACGGCTGCGATTTAAGAAGTTTGAATGCCTTGCTGGCCACGCTGTGGTATGCGCCACCTGCCCAGTCGGCTCCACCTTTTGTTCTGCTATTACGTGCGGGCAGCGCCAGGTAGAAGACAGTGTAGGTGATACATTTGTGTGCGTACGTGCATTCTGTGCGATCCTTTCGTCGCTGCATATGCTCAGCTATATTAAATAGCACTGGCCAAAACAGGCGTAATAGAAATAGGTAAACTAGTTTTTGGGGAAAGGCAATGACGCAATAACTATCTCACATATCTCGGCGGACACCTGAACCACGCCGTAAGGGAAAGGATAAAGGAGGAGTGAAAAAAGAAATGAAGAGGTGCCGTAGTGGAGGGCTCCGGAATAACTTCGACCACCTGGGGATCTTTAATGTGCACTGACATCGCACAGCACACTGGCGCCTTAGCGTTACGCCTCCATCGAAACGCAGCTGCTGCGGTCGGGTTCGAACACACGAAAAAATTGACATTTTTTAACTTTAACGTGCACTGACATCGCACAGCACACGGGCGCCTTAGCGTCCGTGTGCTGTGCGATGTCAGTGCACGTTAAAGATCCCCAGGTGGTCGAAATTATTCCGGAGCCCTCCACTACGGCACCTCTTCTTCCTTTCTTCTTTCACTCCCTCCCTTATCCCTTCCCTTACGGCGCGGTTCAGGTGTCCAACGATATATGAGACAGATACTGCGCCATTTCCTTTCCCCAAAAGCCAATTATTATTATTATTATATTATTATTATTATTATTATTATTATTATTATTATTATTATTATTATTATTATTATTATTATTATTATTATTATTAACTTTGGGAAAATGAAACCTTTTTTATCATGTCGTCGGCGAGACTCCCTTCGATTATATACCACAGTCATTGTTTTCCGAACGACGCCCCCCGTGGTGAAATAGTCTCCCCCACTAATACTTATTTGGCCGCCTCTACTCTACCGTTTGTTACTCTGTCCGCGCAGTTTCGCTGACTTCATCTCTCTGTTGTCCTTTCGGTTACTTCGAGACACGTTAATTGCTTTATGGATGGTTGTCTCACTGGCCATAAGTTTTATCATTAAACTCTATTTTTACTTCTAAATTCTCCGAGTAGTGTGTTGCTAACTCGAGTACACTTCATGGGCAAGACTGCCCGTTTTCCTCTGAATGATACCTCCATAATTTTTCTCCCCATACGCTGTTCTGGACCTGATGCCATGCCTTGTCGTTAGCTTTCAAATATCATTCCTACTAGTGAGTGCATGCAGTGCGTACAGCAGTCAAATGCTCGTAACGAGTGCCAGTAAGTTGCTGTTGATAGTTAGGCACAGCTTAGGGTGAGGCTTCTTTAGCAAAGAGGTCTCGCCTGGCTCATCGGTGTCGTTACGTGGCCAGAATTCATCCTTCTGTAGGTCGTGACGTTATTATCCTTGTGCCAAACAAAAATGAATAAAATAAAACGCAATCTTCAGTATGGCTTGCTTGCTTGCGAGCATAGCCTCTTTATGTTAATCCTGCACGTATAACTTGCATAGCGACTTATAATGCTGGACAAACAGCGCACAACTATGGTCCTCTGTAGCGCAACAAACCGCAGTGAGGGCGAAACAGTGTGCTAAGTCCTTAATTTGGCATATCAAACGTAGAAGCCCTTCGTAACCTGCCATTGTTCCGAATGGCTTTCAGAGTACTCGCTAAACGGTCTTAATTATTGTCCGTCCCTTAGGGTCAGTTATAGCATCTTACATTTACTATATGGTGCTTTATAATATTGCGCAGTTGTTTCGGTGGCACGAAACGGCACCTAATAACGTTCACTGTCATCATTTTTCTTGTAGACTGCGTGCAAAAAGAAAGAGCGGCGTTCATAACAAGAAATTAGAAAAAGTGTCAATGGCGCTTGTCTGCTGACCCGAAACACGGCTTCGATACGGGCCGCGGCGGTCGAATCTCGACGGGCGCGAAATTTTAAAGGCCCGTGTATTGTGCGCTGTCAGTGCGCGCTAATGAACCCTAGATTGTGCAAATTTCCTGAGCTCTTCATTACTGCGCCCCTCATAGCCTGAGTCGCTTTGGGACGTTGAACCCCATAAACCAAACCAAACTAAAAATGTACTTTCTGGCAGCTTTAAGAGACATTGACGACGATTGGAATTTGGCTTGTATAAATATATGGTACCGTGCGCTGATCACAATCACAATCACGAACAGGCCACTCTCACCGAACCCGGAGCTTTCATAAGGCAGGAAAGACCAAAAAAAGAACGAAACATACGTGTCGCCCACCACGGCTGATTTTTCAAGTGAAAATAATGTACGTGCGTTGACACCGAGTTCCGGCGTATTCTCCAGAGGCTACGCTACACCACCACTCTCTTCAGAATATTGTCAACCCGTTCTTTTCGGTTAGGATGTCACCAGTATGAATGGACCGGCGGCAAGTTTCTAAATCCAATCTTCTCTTCGAATGTCGAGTCAATCAATTTTTACTGAGAAAAACAATTGGATAGAGATGCCCTTTGTCTCTCTTTAAAGAGGAGGCTAGTTTATGTGTGAGCGCGTTCATTACGTGAGTAAATACGGTGTGACTCAGATTGAACCTAGGGCTTCAGGCTATTTTTCGTTATCTGCGTTATTTAAAACCTTGCAACAAGAATATGCACTTCCATTTACACCTCGTAACATCAGCCGGGTTCTATGTCTCTGTCCTTACGCGTAATCACTGTTGAATTACCCCATGACACAAAGAGCAAGAACGGTGCCAGTTGCGAAAAATGAGCGCTTAGTAAGAATGAAATATTTTTTTCGGGCTCTATGCCGTTCGAAAGGCGTTTTAAAACGCTTAATAAACGGTTCACAAAATTCTGAATCGGTTGTAAGTGAACCCACATGTGCGAACGAAGATGGCAGCATGGAAGCTGGCGAATGTGTGTTTAATTTATTTAAGCATTCTCTTAATGCCTCATTTTATGCCCTGTGGCAATAAACATCGCTGAAACAAAACGTTGATAATCTAGCCGTTCAACTGCTTGCCTAAAGCAGTGCATGCAAACGCAACGTTATTGCAGCTTTTTGGCGAAATTAAAACACCACCTTCTCTGCATAACTACGTTTCTCATCTTGAAGAGCAATTAAGCACTGATCTGAACCGAGCAGCTGTAGCAAGCTGCGGCAAGCGCAAAAAAACTTGCTATGCTATGCCCAGTATGAAATTCTTCAAGACTTTCAATTTCACAAAGCACAGTTGAGCTTCCTTATAAAGCACCTCCCAGAGTGCATGACGTGTGGTTATTGTTGCCTCAAAAACGATAGAGATTCCGCCATTCTTATTAGAATTATGAATATTATCGTCGGCAAATGCAGATACAAACGACTCAACCTTCCTCGGGGCTTAGTGAATATGGCCTGTGGCTGCTCACGCGGTAGTGAACCCCGGCCGCTGCGGCTGCATTTCGGTGGAGACGAGGGGCAAAAAAAACAAACTTTGTTGGGCGGTGTCAGTGCGCTTTATCTAAGCACGGGTGGTCGAAATTATCTAGAGCCCGCTAGATGGCGACTCATAGCCCACGCGTGGCGCTGGGAGGTTGAACCACATATTCCGCCTCAATAGGCTCCCAATGCGAATACCATTGCGTTTTCGACATGTACCTTTAAATTTGTTTGGGCGACAAGAAAGAAGGCCCTGGAGGGCAATGTCTATCATTGAAAACAGCATAATTGTTGCATGCGACACCTGTTTTACACCTCTGCAGTAAATCGGTACACCGGTGTTTGTCTAACTAGCCCTCCCGAAGAGCTTCCTCCACTGAATTATCGCGGTCGGCAATAACGATTATCAGACAGTGCAACACAATGTGCAGCTTTTAAAACACTGGTTTCTCATCGCCTTGAAATAGGCTTCAGCTGACGACGCACACTTGAGGAATGTGGAGCAGACAGGCAGACGCCCTGCAGCCATTGCTTGCAAGCGGGGCGCAGCACACATTACGACGGTCAGCTCCAGAAGGAGCACTTGCGGGCGGGATTCATGCGGGTTCTGCTCCTGCACTGGAAGGCCGCCGAGAAGGCGGCCAAGTTCATAGCAGGCACATTGCAGCGGGCTCGCGCGCTCGCGAAGCTCCCCGTTTGCGTGAGGCCGTTCAGCTTGCAGGTAGCCATGCAATGGCCCACAAAGAACAGCCGCAATGCGGTCAGTTTGAGGCCCGGCAAGGTCTCGGTCTGCTGGGCGCTGGGCAGCCTCTTGAAGGCTTCCACCGCCGTCGCTGTGCCCACCAGATCTGCCATGTTGTTAGCCGCGGCCGGATCGTTCTTGCCAGTTCTGGTTGTCAACCACGACTGCAGCGAAGGAATCGTGTTAGAAAACGTGGACAATATGGCGTTCAGCTTTTCATTTGGTTGGCTGTCCATACAGCATGCGCCTACATTTATAGCAAAATTGGCGGTGGTTTAGCTTTGGTTAAACCTGGAGTGACGCGATAGCTACAACTGGCCGAGTGGAACTTTGTCAGGTGACCAGCCACATGACGAACCATGTGTTCAGCCACGGCGCCACGCCGCCGGCAGCTGCTCCGCACCACGTGACCAACCACGTGACAGCGTGGCGGCGCAGCCACAGGGTGGCCGTGCCGCCACCGCCACGGCGCCGCCACGCTGAAGCCTCGAAGTGCTACTGTTATGTAGCTATCGCTACAAAATGCTGTCTATAGACTGTCTATAGATTTCTGATCGACTGTATTGCCTTCAAAAAGATATTGTTTTCCTATTGTAGCGATAGCTACATTACGGTAGCATTGCGAGTCTTCACGCTGTCACGTATTTGGCCACGTGGTGCGGAGCAGCTACCAGCGGCGCGGCGCCGTGGCTGATCACGTGGTTCGTCACGTGGTTGGTCACGTGACCAGCCACGTTGGGCGGAGCAGCTCCTGCTGCCGGCGGCGCGGCGCGCCGGCGAAACCGAGCTGCAACAGCTGTGCGAATGCGCCATGTCATGTGGGAAGAAGATGAAGAAGGAACGCCGAGCGAAACAGAGTGGCGAAAGACTGACTTTGCAATTCAACTGTGCAAGTTCCTGTCGTTCAGCTGTAGCTATCGCGTCACTCTAGGTTTAACCACAGCTAAATCACTGCCAATTTTCCTTAGACTAAAGACTGTCCACTGAGAAAAGTCTACCAGAAGTGTATTGCCATAAATCAACAGACTGTCTGTTTTCGAACGATAGCTACATTACAGTAGCATTTCGAGCCTTCTGCGTGGCGGCGCCGTGGCGGTAGCTGCGCTACCACCCTGTGGCTTCGCTGCCACCCTGTGGCGGTGCTGCCACCCTGCGGCTGCTCTGCCACCCTGTGGCTGTGCTGCCACACTGTCACGTGGTTGGTCACCTGATGCGGAGCAGCTTCCAGCGGCGCGGCGCCGTGGCTGATCACGTGGTTCGTCAAGTTGTTGGTCACGTGACCAAGTTCCACTCGGCCGTCTGTAGCTATCGCGTCCCTCCAGGTTTAACCAAAGCTAAACCACCGCCAATTTTTATTTGCATTGCTTGCACACTATTCGATGAATAGTCGATAGACTGTCAAAGAAATGTTAAAAGAAATATTTGTAAGGGGTAACAAACATGTCTGAAGTGCCAGTTTGGTATCAGCAACCTTGTTTTAGGAGCAGAGGGAATATGAGCAGTGCCATACCGAAAGCCAATCCCCATAGCATCAAACAAATAAGGTTGGCTTAAACCCACAGGAGAATTAGAGCGAAGCATAAGCAGCGACCAACATGAAGCCCACAGTTTGGAGTGCGACGTTTGAAACGCTGATGCCGTCACCATTGAGGGTCGTGCATCGGCGTACAAAACCAAGCGAATTCTTTTCATTGCGCAAAGGAGAATTATGCTGCTGTGAGTTCAAATAAATAGTTTGGGTAAAGTACGAACGTGGACTGCATCCTAGTGCCAGCGACATATGTGCCACTGCGAAATCTGTACACGAACGCTCGTAGAGTCGTGTACACTGTATGAAATAGACATTCATGTAAGTGCATACATTCATACCACGCACGATAACTGACTGGAACGATCTGTCTTCATGAATAGCAGCAACCACTGACCCTGATAAATTTTGCAATCTATAGCTAGAATTTTACAATTTTACAGCCTACCGAAACTACTGCTTAACTTCGTTGCATGCATTGTAATAATATCAGTGTCTTGTGCTCTATTCGCATTGCATTTCTATTAATGATGATTCTTGTTATTTTGTACCGCCGCCGCGGTGCCTTAGTTATTACACGGCTCGGATGCTGACCTAAAAGACGCGGGTTCGATCCCGACCGCGGCAGTCGAATTTGGATGTAGGCGATATTGTAGACGCCTGTGTACTGTGTGTGGACAGTGCAGGTTAAATAACCAAAAAACCTTACATACATACATACATACATACATACATACATACATACATACATACATACATACATACATACATACATACATACATACATACATCTGCCCAGCTTTCTGTTGTTCTATGCATGCATTTTTTAACACATGCCCTTCTATGAAAGCTACGCTGCTACAAATGAAACAAGCTATACTCAACGCTACATAGAGTAGCACAATAAAGCCAGAAACTAATCGTCTGATGGTCCAGTGTGCTTAAAGGGGAAGTGAAATGGCTTCGTGAGAACTCGAGTTTACCAAAAGAATTCGAATGCATGAGGCCTCTAGGCGAAAATTCGAAGTATTTTTGATGTGGCATTTAAGATAGTGACATAATTGGCGGCTAAAACTATGACGACATTCAGGCTTGTTCTCATTGCTTTGTAGAGGTGCGGAGAAACTGGTGACGACGTCATCGTTGTCGAAATTTTAAACTTACGCCGCTGCCTTCGCCCACATGCTGCAGTGTGTAGTCTATTGCCGCCAGACAATGCTTCGTGGGCTTTTCCTTCACTTGCGTTGGAACCACCTTTTCTACGCTGGAAACGCACTGCCGCCGTACATGACGTCATAACTGCGGTCACTGCTGGTTGCTATAAGTCTGGATAATCCTGAAGGCCGACGCAACTTCATTTGATGATTACGTAACCATTGCAAATTATAACACAAAAAGAATTCGCATGTTTTACCTGCACCTCTCGAATATTCAAACCCTTTAATCTCGGCGAATTCTTCAGCCGGCCTTTAATCCTGCAATGTAGAGTAAGGTTGCGGTAATGGTTTAATTACTCGTTGGCATCTACACAAGAAAATTGAACAAAATCATTCCACTTCGAGTTGTTGATCAATTCAGAGCCGTCCAGGTTAGCTTATCTGGTGGGGCAACTGCCTCAGGCAATCTGCGGTTCAGGGTTTGATTTCAGGACGAATTTTTCAGAACTCTGAAGATTCTGTAAAAGCCGCATATCTTTGTGATTTTAGCCGTTTTTCAGCGCTGGCATGGGTGGGAATGAATAATACCTCCCGTATTTCTGGCCGACGGATTGAACTTGTAATGATCGTCGAGTCAACCTTTGCGCACATGATAAGCATGGCTGCCAGAAAAGCACGCATCAGCACTCATCTGCTCTGAGTGGCGTCAAGGTGAAGCAAGCATCATCATCATACTCATCAGAATAACTACAACGCTCACAGGACAATGGCTTCTCCGATATGCATCCTGTCAGCCCTGTCCTGTGTAAGCCGCGACCCCACCTTTATGCAAACTTCTTAATCATGTCTACTTGGCTCTTTGCCTCCACCTCGTATGCTTGCCTTGTTTTGGAATCCCCAGAAACACCCTTAGGGACTATCGGTAATCTTCCGTGCCAACTACACGTCCTGCCTATGTTCACTTCTTCATTTCAGCTATCACTAACTCTCTCCATTCCTCGATGACTCATTTATGTCTCTTACTGTTTCGTGACGTCACACGAACCATTGCCATTTCCATAATTGCTGCAATGTACTCAACCTAATTTCAAACCTTCTCGTGAGCCTACGGTTTTCTGGTTTCTAGCCTGTTTAGGCCCACTCAATTGTCACAGTGGCCCCGTCTTCCCGTAAGTCAACTTCAACCCGCAGCATGCAGCCAAGTGGTGAAATGGTGTGTAGGGCTACGGACGAATGTGATCCACAAGCTGGTTATCGAAGCCGTGGCACCCACCACCTGACCAGGCCGCTACGCGAGGTCTTGCAAAAACAATAGCCGCATTCGTCATGATTCTCTCCTGAATCGCGGGCTTTGTTGTTTTGTGAAAAGTTTTATTTTATAAACACATTGTATTCCTAAAACGAACGTCGGTGAATGCAGTTGTCGAGCAAAATGTTTTTTCGGCGTGAAATCTGGACACATTCCTTGCTCAGCTCTGCGTAATCACTTGGCACATCAGCTATACCTGTGCGTGCGAGGCTTGTAGGCACTGAACCCTCTGGTTGAAGGGGGTCCGGGTATTCTCGTGGAAGCAGAAAATGGGTGGGCCATAGATATCCAACCCGGTCATAATCTGGTGGGCCAAGGCCTGCAGTAAGACGCACGCAAGCATTACGAAAACGGGTTAGTGCGGACAAGATATAAGCAAAGGCTGTTCGTCTTCACACAGCGTCTTCGAGTTTCGAAATGCAAGTCGTGAGCAGTTAACCTCTAGTCCCCCGTTGAGCAATACAGACGAGCGTATGAACAGCCTGGATTGAAATGGGCGCTGCTTGTTCGCTTTCACGGTTTTTTCTTTTTCAAAAGCAGCTCGCTCGACTCGATTGCATAGCCCTGAGCCCGCTTAAGCACTTCGAAGATTTCTTCACAATACATTTCACACGCCAGGAGATCATTTAGCCTAAGTCGGAATGATGTGCATTAAGGAAAGCTCACAGAAACAGTGCCACATAGTCAAGTCTAAAGCAGTCTCATTTTCATTTCCTGCCTATTTATTTATAGCCATTCGTTTCAGCATCTCCCACGTATGTGGCAAGTGCGGGGTTCGATACTATGTGCTGCCGGTCGCCTGTCGGCTTTATACAGGCTTTCCGCCGTCGTGAGGCTCACCTTTCATTTGTTTCGTTTACCGTTCGTATATTTATTTTTGATTATTTGAGCAAGTCGAACACCTCCAATCACACCGATCAATTGTGGCAGCATACATGACTAAGCGGGCTACCTCATCGACATTTAAACTAGCGTGCTTGTATAAAATAAGAGCGCAAAGTCAGGCTGATTTGCTCATGTTAAGGCAACCAGACCGACTTAGCCCTCTTATTGGATTACACACTTTCCGCTCTTTGAATCCGCTCATCTCTTGTATATGTCAACCTTCTGGCTGCAGCCACGTGCCGTGCACATCTTCTCACGTTCTCACTGCAAAATTTCTGTTCGCCTCCTGATGTGCTCCGTTTATTCGGAAGATTCATGCCTCCAGAAGAATGTGCTTGTATACTTCATCCACCTTGATATACTTGCATGTGCGTTCAATGTATTTCCTTGGAGTTGGATGTTCTGATTTAGCCCTCTAAGTTTCTTGCTTTGCGAGTTTTCCTTCTCAAAATTGTGTAACCTTATGAAGTAGGATAGGCTCATTTGTAAAAAACACAGGCATTGCGAAAAAAAAAAACCATTTTCATGACGGATTCGCCTTGAAGGCTTATTGCTAACGACATAAAGAGCCCCGAGCCTGTAAGTATCGCGGCGCAAAATGGTTTTTCCGGCTTTCGTTAGCCAAACTCCGAACTGCGAAGGTAATTACCGGGACATGACCCGTCACAGAACCTTTCGTGGTGCCAGCTGTTCAAGTTTTATGGTGTGCATATCGCGCTGTACAGCCGACGCCTCCCGGCGCCGAGCATGTAGCCCTTCTTGACGAACAGAACAGATAAAATGGCCGTGACAATGGCAAGAAACCCCCCCCCCCCCCCCCCCCCTCCGTGTCTACTGCTGCGACAGATGTATTAGTCACGAAAAAAGCAACACGCAGGCTCCGCCGACCAGCTCTTGCCTATCGTGGCACAACACGTGTATGAAGGAGAGCTCCTAGCGCAATGATGACTTTAGATGACCCAATTTATAACATTGCGTGATCATGTGATGGACCATGTGATCGCGTAACGCAAGTGCCGCGACTAAATAATCTGGCGCCCGGGAGAGTGCGCTTCCCTCTTCACGTAATGTCATCCTATACCTCAGAACTGAGAAGGCAGTGACACCACCCGTTTCATGGAGCTTTTAGCCGAGAACCTCCTCGCCCATCCTTGCTTTCCAGCGTACTGAGTGAGGCTTAAATCTGGACGCCCGTTATAAATAACGCGAAGCTCATTTCTCCTCCGTCGATTATGAGCACTGTTTGATGCAAAATAGTATTCCTCTCATTGGATAATTATTTACGCACTGGCTCGTGCCGGGCGTGCAGCGCATGCGCTCGAACTCTGAACCTTCCGCGAAGCGAAATAGACGCCGCCAATAGACACGCGGAAGAACTTCACCGGACCCGCCGCGGTGGCTTAGTGGTTAGGGCGCTCGGCTACTGATCCGGAGTTCCCGGGTTCGAACCCCACCGCGGCGGCTGCGTTTCTATGGAGGCAAAACGCTAAGGCGCCCGTGGGCTGTGCGATGTCAGTGCACGTTAAAGATCCCCAGGCGGTCGAAATTATTCCGGAGCCCTCCACTACGGCACCTCTTTCTTCCTTTATTGTTTCACTCCCTCCTATATCCCTTCCCTTACGGCGCGGTTCAGGTGTCCAACGATATATGAGACAGATACGGCGCCATTTCATTTCCCCCAAAAAACAATTATTATTATTATTAACTTCACCGATCGCAGACGCCGGAAATCAATAAAACAGAGAGGAAGCTTAAAAGTGAGCAAGGGGTTGGCATTATCAAAGAGGAGCTGCAGAACATAGGCACCTTATCACCACGCTTCAACTTGTTTTAACTAAAAGTCAACGTGTTTTATTTACACGGCGCAGGCCAAACGGCAGATAAATGCCTGACTAACAGTCTGCCCCTCTTCTCGCTCCAATTCATGAGCACAAGACATTAAGCGTAGAAAACACAAACTAATACAAATGCAGACTGCGTGGCTTCATTTTAAAGCATTGTTTGGTACACAAACTCTCCGTTTAAAGCCACCGCATTGGCTCAGCGGCTATAGCGCTCGCTGCTGACCCGGAAGACGTAGGTTCGATCCCGGCCGCGGCGGTCGAATTTCGATGCAGGCGAACTTCTAGAGTTCTGTGTACAGTGCGGTGTCAGTGCACGTTAAAGAGCCCCAGGTGGTCGAAATTTCCGAAGCCCTACACTACGGCATCTCTCATAGCCCGAGTCGCTCTGAGACGTTAAACCCCTATAAACCATAAACTATATGCCGTTAAACAAACACACAAAAACAAGAGGACAAAATGAAAGGAATGGTTACGCCTGGTGTGACAACTATTACACAGTGATGTTGTTTTCCAAATCTTTCAATGTCTTGCTTTATTTAATAATTTTCGCAGCAGGATGAAGATAACTTAAAAAGGTAAAATTTTTTTATGTTGGTGTTTGGGTGGCGCAGTTGGTGCGCATTTTTGCTTTTAATTTGTTGGCCGCTTGGTTGTTGTGTACTTTCGAAATATATCTGTGGCAAAATGCGACAGGATGCGAGTGCATTTGTAAGTCGCTACAACTATTTTTTACTTATAATATTCCAAACACTAAACAAATGTTGTGTTCTAAGCAATCTAAACAATATGAATTCTAAATTGATCGCGCAGGCCCAAGCGCCTAGAGAGGATGAATCGTCTAAACTTGATGCGCTCGGCTGTCTTGTCCTAACGGTCGTAGTTCCTTTCCGATGCGTTTTTTAGTTTTCTTTTTTTATTTCTTATTGAAAAAAAAGAATTTAAAAGGGTAAAATACGCACAATGCTAGTGAACCAATAATAATAATAATAATAATAATAATAATAATAATAATAATAATAATAATAATAATAATAATAATAATAATAATAATAATAATAATAATAATAATAATTGGTTTTTGGGGAAATGAAATGGCGTAGTATCTGTCTCATATATCGTTGGACACCTGAACCGCGCCGTAAGGGAAAGGATAAAGGAGGGAGTGAAAGAAGAAAGGAAGAAAGAGATGCCGTAGTGGAGGACTTGGGAATAATTTCGACCACCTGGGGATATTTAACGTGGCTGACATCGCACAGCACGTGGGCGCCTTAGCGTTTTGCCTGCATAAAAACGCAGCCGCCGTGGTCGGGTTCGAACCCGGGAACTCCGGATCAGTAGCCGAGGGCCCTAACCACTGAGCCACCGCGGCGGGTGGACCCATAGCTCATGGCTTGCCTTGGGTCCATCACATTACTGAACATTATAAATGCGGCACGCGAAGACGAAACATTGCGTTGATAAAATAATTCATATTCTCAACAGTTTAGGCATAAACAAATGTACGCTTACACAATACACACATCCTCTGAAAAAAAAAAAAAGTAACACACCAGACCTTCACATATTCATCAGGAATGTTTTGAATGATTGTACAAAGTTTGTTTTCAGTTTAATATCATCCGGTGTACTATTACACACCAAAATACTACTTAACTCTATTAGTCTCTATTAGACTTTTTTTCCAATATTCGCTTTTGCTTAGACTCACACTGCCGAGGCCCCCGTAGTTCAATGCAGCGTTGCCCTCAGGGTCGAAGAAAGCGGGCAGCAGTGCGCCCGCCGGAACGATCACGGCGTGACTTCCTTCCACGTAGTAAGGGCTCGCTCTGCTCATGTTGAAGTGAATGCGTGTCTGGTCGGACCACTTCTCCCGTGCCCTCGCCGATCGGGCTTTGAGCCATTCGACCAAGAACACCCCGCTCGGTGCCGTGTCCGGGAAGGAAGCTGTTTGCAGAGAAAGCGGTGGCCAGGCTGTGATCAAGCGGTTGTTACAAGTGAAGCGGGACAAGTGCTAATGAATAAGCGGAAAAACATATTCAGGAACCTAGCGCAAGCCGAATAAAGGGCAGATAGCAAGGACTTAAAGCGTTTCGTGGAATCGAGCGCTCCTCGACGCATGCTCACCATCGCCGCTTGGTGTCGCATGGTGGTGGCCTCTATATAATTGAAGCCGGTATTAAGGAGTGACTTCAAAGAAAACCTATTAGGGACGACATTTGAAAACTTTTGTCCATTTTGGTGCGGCTACCTTCTCTGTGCAACCTGTCGCAGCCTTTCATTATGGCGGGAATTTATTCAAACTTTGTTATCCAACTACGTACTGGAAGAAGTCATTTCATTGGCCTCTTTTTCAAGTTCTGTCAAGATCTTAATGGGAAATATGCCGAAAACCGGTAATTTTTTCCCTCAGTCGTCTAATTGTTTGCGAAAGATAGTATTCTTAGAATCGTGAGTTACATGTCTCGAAGCAGGATGTAACTCGGGACTTCCACGACTACCCGTGATATAACGGTGTCCTCGGGATACGAAAAAACCGCGTTCCACATTGTATGCAATTAGGCTTTTCGTCTAAAGGCAGAAGAGGTAAGCTTCCGAGTGCAATTAGCAGTGCTTTTGCGACGTGACATTCTCTCTCTTTCTGTCTCTCTCTCTCTCTAATTTTTGTTTTGTGAAATCAATTCATACATAGTTGATTGAACTCAGAGCGAGCGCGGCTAGATAAATGTCTAAAATACAAGATATTCACAGAAGAAATCGCAATCATTCAAACAACAAGTACAAAAAGACGTTAAATACCCCAATCAGGGCAATGCAAATATTAAAGGCACCGAAAATTTTGGAAAAAAAAATGGCGAGTGCAACAGGCAAGACGAAAAATAATTTTACAAATGCGCAAAAGCAACCACTAACCGATTTAGTCCCACAGTTCTGAACAGAAGAGAAATATGTTTTTCAATAAGGTCGAAAAATTATGTTAGATTTTGATGTCATCGGGAACTTCATTCTATATATGGGCAACATTGTATTCTAACAGCCTCTGGCCATAAGTGTGCTGACAAGATGGTAGAATAAATCCATTATTAGTGGTGGCTCTCGTTTGTCTCAGCAGTTATCTGAACAGTGCAAGAGGAAAGGGATCATTAGGTCTTATTGCTGTGTTTATTACTTGAGCTATCTTCAGTTTGTATGCAGCTGATACCGGTAATATTCGCATTTTTTTGAAAGAGTGGTTACTAGGGTCGGTTGTCTTTGCGAAGGTTTTGGTCCCTCAAAATATACATGCACGAGGCTGACTGTTCTGCTAGAGCTTCGCGCATCTGGCGGCAGCCTGACCATGCCGCATCAGCTGCCCCACGGTCCTTTGAGAGTATCAGCGTCCCTTGGCCTATACTCCCATATATGTGTGCGACTGGTACAGAATCGCGTTTCGTCTTTTGAGCACCCGCCGCGGTGGCTCAGCGGTTAGGACATTCGGCTATTGATCCGGACTACCCGGGTTCAAACTCGACCGCGGCGGCTTTGTTTCGATGGAGGCGAAACGCTAAGAGGTGCCCGTGTGCTTTGCGATGTCAGTGCACGTTAAAGATCCCGAGGTGGTCGAAATTATTCCGGAGCCCCCCTCTACGGCACCTTTTTCCTCCTTTCTTCTTTCATGCCTAGCTTTACCCTTTTCCTTACGGCGCGGTTCAAGTGTCCGCCGAGATGCGAGACAAATACTGCGCCATTTCTTTACCAAAAAACTAATTTATCATTTGAGCGGTCACAGCGCACTCTACGCGGGAAAAGGTTTGGAGATGCCTAACGCTGACGCCAGTGTCACAATAAAGCTGAGTGGCTTTGACTATCTCTGCACTATCCGCAGAGGATACGATCATTTGTCGTGCTCATTCTCCGGTTGCTAATGCCGCTGGCGATGCATGTACGCTCGCTGCAACTTTATTGCAGAGTATGTGGTACGCCCTGCTATAGCAATAGCGACAGCGCAATTCTGAAATCAAATCCCGCTGGTTACTGCAGGCACTGATGCGTCCTGTAGGTGTACACCGTGACCTCTGTTATTCACAGCAGTGTCTACTGTTGTAGACAGAAGAAAGCAAACTGTGCCATTCACGCCCTCTTAAAGCAGCTACATCTGTGCCCGAGAGAACTCTACTGTCAGAAGGTATCTGTGCTCTGTGAGGAGAGACAGCCTCGAAGCACCCCGTGCGGCTAGAATTACTGTATAGGTGCCTTTACAGTAATTATATACGCGGCCAGCTGCTTATGGCGGAATTTGTTCTTACGAGAAGGTGGTGCACGGCCAAGTATGAGTCTTCCGCGCACAGGTGGTTGTGGCGAATCTTCCGCTGAAATTGCATCTGGTGAACTAGGAATGTTGGTGGTGATTCCATCAAATCGCCTTTGGATGCCAGCAATTACAGCGTGTGTCTCGTTGGAAAGCGCCAGTTTGCTTGAGTTCAGGTAGTCGACGAAACTGACCCGGCGTGCTGAATCTTCACTATCTGCTTAAACAGCTCCGAAGCAGAGGCAGTCAGTAAATTTATTCCTTCCGACTTCTCTACTTGGCGTGGCAAAGACTCTCCAGCACCCCCTCTCTCCCCCACGCGTTCGGAAGCTTTGGAATCCAACCCTTATGACTTTCCTGATATTTCCGTACGTTGTTTGGTGTGGTCTGCATAGAAATGTGCAGGCAAACAACGTTATAAGGTCTGATAAAACTACTAAACTTGTGCTTTGTAACGGAACGCGCCTCTAATGCAGGAATATAAGGCACGTGGACTTGGTTTTTAGTTAAGTCATTTGAGGGTAAATTTACTTGCGCTGTGCATGCTTGGCTCAAGGGCGGGGCACATTGCAAAGGGCTTCTTTCATGTTCCTGCCTCAGTAACCACTTAGCTGTTTCATTAACATGTTCTACACCCGGAAGTCCTCAGGCGCTATGGTTTCCAAAGGACGATCGGTAGCGAGCAAACGGAAAGCTTCTTGCCTCTAAATATAGAATCCATCTTGACTAATTTGGCAAACAGCGGCACTCTTCGCGCTTAGTGCAAAAAACTGTGCGGTGTGCCACTGACCATAATGCCCGTTCACGAAGGATTCGTCGAGAATCTTGCCGAGACTGCCGACGTGGACATTCATCCTGTCCACGGTCCGGTGGGCGATATTCGAACACGGTGCCCTTCAGCCAGCTGGAACTCTTCAAGGCTGCTATGAAGGCTTCGCGGACATTGGAAAACATCTCCTCCGCTTTCCTTATCGTATCCAAGCTCACGCCTGCAGAATGTGCAATTAGAATTACACCATGAATTACAAACGCCGTGGATGATAGCATATTCGCGCCGCGTCACGTCAAAGCAACGGTACGTCACGTCAAGCCACCGAAAGCGAGGTTTCGATGGTGCAGTGATGGTAGAAGTACTTTGAGAGGGTTTGGAACAATCTCGTTACTACAGAATTTTCTGCTCACAAATCTTACACAGTAACACGCGCAATGGTGTGCGTTCCAGAACCCCCCCCCCCCCATACACACACACGAGGCGGGCAGACAGAAATGCAAAGAGACATACCGACGGACGGAAGACCGGACAAACTGACAGACACGAAACCGGTAAGACAGACTGGGAGACATACATGCCGACATACGCATGGGGAGGCAGACAGTGAGGAAAGAAAGATGACAAAGGTCACAAAAGGATGAACAGACAGACAAAGGGGTGCACGGCAGACGTAGACATAAATACATACACACATGTAAATAAATGACTGGATAGCAAGACTAGGGTCGAGCTAGTTGTCACGCTGTAACAAAGTATTTCATACATTTTCTTTCAAAGCTGATGTGCCTTCATTATTTCCTCTGGAAAATCGGTACCTCATTACACCTTTACTATGTAACTCTTGACCTATCAGCAGTGACCGCATGGGGGAGGCTTCAGCTCTGCGTCTCCCTCTGCTCGGCCATTCCGAGAATTTTCTGGGAGTCACCGTGGTGCCGAAAGTGTCACGCAATGCTGCATTCGACAAAAACGTCACTCAACGATGTTATGTATGACACGAAGTATTACCATTTTATACATAGCTACCAGTTCTGGCTCTAATCCGGCACAACGCGGGTGTTGCAGTGCAGCTCACACTATTCACACGCTCCTCCACTGCGTGCCCCTTGACGAAACGGCCGCTCCTTTCAAAACGTAGGTCGCATGAAATTTTCCCTGTCTCCTTCCATTCTCTAATGCCAGCGTGGTTTGTACAGCGTGTCTATACAATGAGAACCAAGGGTTCAAGGAACCTCCAAACAAGTGCGTATCTTCAAATACATAGTAGAAATAGGGACAACTCTATGTGTCTCACCCTAACCCGACGAGATTGCTTACTCCGCGGCCCATTAAGACTATTGCACATTGACGGACACTGATAGGGCTCATTGTCGACAGTGTCCTGCCACAGCATTGCAGCCGGCTAGCAAGGACACGTTGCAATTAAAGCTGCGAAATACCACGCCGATGGAGGCGAGTGCCCTTTTATTCGTTAGGAGTGTGCCTGAGAAAGCTATTGGGCTTCAAGGTCATTTTATATGTATACACCAAGAGCTGGACAATGACTGTGAATAGCCGACTCCAGTAAGGGATGGTCGTTTTATTGTTGTTAGTTGATACGGTTTAAATTGACCGGCGATCTTTTGCACCGGCAAGAAACTTCTCGAGCCCTGAATTGAAAGCTTGTATGAAGTATGCATGTACTCTGGAACCCCTGTACCCTTCGCCATGGGTAAGTTCGTAACCGCAGTCGCTATCTTGAGCTCCGTTCTGTGTGACAATTCGATTTTATCCACTGTGTAGGATGCTTCCTTTCTAGCACAGAAAAAAATGGTCACATTAAACCTCTTTATAAAAAATTCAGCCCTGAATACTTGCTTCAAAGTCTACAAATTTCACGAAGAAGCCTATTAAATATTTAGCAGTTCGAAAATTAGTACGTCATGAGTTAGATTGCGTTATATGCATCTGAAGCCAATTATTTTCGCGTATATTTTCCGAAGGTAAGAAGGCAGCTTTATTTTCTTCTCTGTCGTACAGCGGAGCACTTATATCCCCCAGCTTCTAAATCACCGTAAATTTATGAAAACCTTAGTCCTCAAATTTCAAGCGCTTTTAAACTGTATAGAGAAGCTGCAGGCCTCTGCAATACGAGTGAGAAGCAAACCCTGCTGCCTGGTTACTTTTGGCAAAGACCGTACACACTGGCCGATCGAGAAATATCCTTCACACTCATTTCGACATCATCCACCATCTTTTAAGCGCTCCATTCAATAGTGTGACGCCACCTCGTGCAGTGAAGACGACCTCCTTAGCAGTCCATTCTGTTACGAAGTGCGGGCAATAGAGGTTCCAGGAAACGCCGCGGCGACTCACGAGGTCTCAGGTAGTGGCTGGCCATAGCGAACTGCATCACCTCCTGGACGTGGTCGTAGCACACCTCCTGCTTGTCCTTCCCGCCGACCAGCTTCGCAGGCTGCACGTATTCGCTCAGGGCATCGAAGAGGCGCCAAGCTAGTGTGGTAGTGAATCCCCTGTCCCCCCAGTCGGAGGCCTCCAGGAGTTCCTTGAGGGCATTGAGCAGCTCCTTCTGGACGTGGATAAAGGCGCCGCCCCCGTACATGCCCTTGGTGTAGTTGGCTACCATGTGGGCCCATTTCTCTGCAAGCAGAAACAGGGGCGGAGGGTTATTTATTAATGCAAAATTATTTATAGGCTATGTCGGCGGGGTCGTGTCCCCAAGCGTGCCACCAAAACGTGTCCGCAGCAACTGTGACGTTCTCAGAAGAGGTGACATGAAACAAATGGTTGTGGTCGATAGAGGACCATGTGAGGATGATGCGCAAAAAATTGTTGTCAGTAGGGTCATTAGTTAATTAGAAGAAATAATGTCAAAAGACGTCGAAATAACGCGGACATCGATATGCTGAGTGGACGGGAAACTGCCGTGGACAGCGGAACAGTGGAAATATAGGCGAAGAAGTGAAAATAAAATTTGAAATGGATTTAAATGTGTTCAATGAAAGATAATTAATCAAACAAAAAGTTTGATTTGCATAGAATAATTAGTTAATTAAATAGCAACAAAAGCCAATGGACGATTGGATAGGCTCGACGGGTATATTAAGTGGACAGAAAAGCAACCATGGCGGCAAATTTGAAAGGCGAAGAGTGTCGGCGAGGCGTCAACAATTTCGAATTGCTCCAATGCGGGTAGCCGCAGTGATCTCTAATTTTGATTTATTTATTGATATACACATACTGCAGCCCCTTTCCAAGCTGTTGCAGGAATGGTGCAAAAAATTCATACAAAAACGGCAGGGTACAACACAAAAAAGAAAACTTAATCTAACATGGCGGCATATACAAGGTGATACAAGGAAAACTAAGGAATTTCCAAAAACAGGATGTAGAGGCAAAATATGGCTTTTGTGGCATGGTATTACCAGGGTTGACGGACGCCAGAAAACCGGTGAATCATTTTAACTACTAAGATGGTTAACTAATTTTCAATAAATAACTTTTTAACCATTAGAGCTAGGCAATTAGAGATTTGTAGCCGGTCGTTAGTAACCACCCTATCAGTTTTGGAATTTTGAAAACGCGATTACTCTCTCCGCTGTGGCTCACTAAAATTGGACTTTTTCGACTAGTTACGTGTACTGGAGGGGTTTGTTTTGCCTGCATGCTTTCTAAAGCGCCTGTATTCTCGCACGATGCAGCCAGATTTTATCGAGCCACAGTGGTGAGGGTAATCGCATTTTAGAAATTCCGGAAAATGATATGGCGGTAAGACCCACCGCGGTGGCTCAGCTATTAGGGCGCTTGGCTACGGATCCGGAGCTCCCGGGTTCGAACCTGACCGCGGCGGATTCGTTTTGATGGAGGCGAAGCGCTAACGCGCCGTTGTGTTGTGCGATGTCAGTGCACGTTAAAGATCCGCGGGTGGTCGAAATTATTCCGGAGCCCTCCACTACGGCACCTCTTTCTTCCTTTCTTCTTACACTACCTCTTTTATTCCTTCATTTACGGCGCGCTTAAGGTGTCCGCCGATATATGAGACAGATATTGCGTCCTCTCCTTCTCTAATTGCAACTAGACGCTTATCTCTAATAGTTAAAAAGTTAATTATTGAAATTAGTTAACCATCCTCCTAGCTAAGATGATTCACTGGTTTACTGGCGACTGCCAACCCTGGCAATACCACGCCGCAAAAGCCTTATTTTTGCCTAAAATTCCTATTTTTGAATATTACTTAGTCTTCCTTGTAACACCCGGTATAGCTCGGAAAATGTAATAGAAACGCTGTAACTGATAAGTTGAAGTAATACGCAATGAACAAAACACAAAAAACATCATGTGGCAATATTAGCTCTTAAGAAATAGTTCATTGGAAGAGACCATGTTATGCCAGAAATTATGTTCTAATGTTCAATTATCCGAGGAAAAAAACTATGTTTGAAATTACTAGTACAAGCGAAGTATGGCTCAACATTAAGGCTATGATGACTCCTGGTTGATCGAGGAGTATCGGGGGTAAAATAGACATCAGGTGCAACATGACAAAGTGAATTGGCGATGCAGTGCCGGAACTTCTGTTCCTGCGCCTCCGTGTCACGGCCTGCTGAAGCTTTCAAGCGATAGCTGAGACAGAAGAACAGCTTAGCGCTACGCTCCCGCACAGTGCTAGGTTAATTCCCTCGTTGCCTTTTGGAGCAATGGGCTGTTCCTGACAGGGGCGACAAAGGTACGTGGAATGGTTTCAGTGATTGTCTCTGTTAGCAGCCTGAGGGATTAAATTACAAAATGAAAAATGTGGCTGACTTTGTGCAGACAGAAGTTGTTCTTATCGCATTGAAGAAAGGAGCTATTAATAAGGCGATGGAAAAGTATACTGTAAGGAAAACTGGAGAATGAAGAATGAGCAAGCTGAAGATGGATCCTCCACAGCGTGCTACGTGAAGCTCCCTGGGCGGAAGCCTCCATACTCCTGATTCCCATGAAGGACATACTAACTATGTAGAAATAAATGTGGGGCGCCCATACAGCAGTGATATTGAGGGTGGCAGTTTGTCTTCTATTTCTTGCATATTGCATAAAAGTGAAATGTTGCAGAGCAGTCAACTTAACTTCCTCCAACTTTTATTTACATAAGCAGACTCTAAAAGTTTTGCTGGATACACAAGGCCCCTTTTCATACGAACAAGCATAAATTTTAGGGTATCGCCACGTGCAAGCTCTTTCGCACTCAGCGCTGAGTCATGTGACTGTGAACAAGGGGCTTCACACCCGGGTAGCGCTCGTGGCTTCAGATGCGCGGTGCAACTAAGCATTGGTTTCAAATAACCTTTCCTGCGAAGTGTATACTTAAGCACACGCACGCGCAGTTGCAATGACACCTACGCTCATGCGAAAACCGATTATTTCCGGCAAAGGCGGAAACATATATATAGGCCTACGCATGGGGACATTTCCTGTGCCTTAACCGGCACATACAATCGTATTCTTTAAAACGAGGGAGACAGCGGTGGCCTCAATCGCATATCTTATCTCCGTTAGGTGATCGTATACTCACCTGGCATTATTTTTGGCGCCGTCTGTTTTCCCATATCTTCGATAACTCGAATGATGAACACTGTATTCGGCTTCACGTGCTTGTTTATAGCGGTGACCACTGCAAAAACCAAAGAGGCAAAATCAATTATACATTTAACGGTGCACTAAAATCCTTAAAAATGACTACCTCGGTACTTTACAAGTCTTCTGGCTTTCGCGCCGCATTTTGTTCCTGAGCGAATGCAATAAAACCCTACCCTCTCAAAATGCTGCGGTTTTGTTTCAACTACCACCTCGCTGTCTTCAAGAACGTCTGCCTTGATAATTAAATAGATGCAAGAAATTTTAGTGTGAACATATCACGATGCACGACGTTTTTCTGGCTGCACGCATTATTAGGAAAACTTAGAACCCCCGGCAAGCTTTTCGCATCGGTGGTGCAATGTGTCGTGGAGTTGACAGAAGGCTGGACGAGAAATATACCATTGCGTACTTCAGAATTTTGATACCCCTGTCACACGGGCATCGCAAAGGATTTTGGAAATCAAATACTTATGGCCAAAGGAGCTTGGTGCGCAGCTCACAAATGTTGTGAGGGTTGTTCCTTGGCTGCTAAGAGCCTTGGAGGCAAAGGCGTCCGTGCGACACATTTGAAGCCGAGAGGAGGGGCCATGCGCGAACCTATGATCGCAGCGCCATCCAGACAAGAAAACTAAACGAAAAGCCGCGAAAATCCAAGCAGCTAACAATGCATGAAAACACTTTTATGAATACAATAATTATGTTTGATTTTACATTTTGAGGCAGGTTTATATTTTATGCTCGCATCTCCAGAGTGTAAAAATGCACCAGCATGTCCGCGTGACCATCGTGGCTTGGCAATTAACAAAGCCAGGTACTGGAGATGAGAGAATTTCTTGCAAGTTCATTTATGAAGGAAGTAATAGGAAGTAAATTTTCAATCTGTACGAATAAACAAAATTCTCTACTTTAATTTTCTAACTCTCATTTCAAATACCTTATGCACAGCACGGTGTGATAAAGCTTAAAGACAGTTTCCTCATTTGGCTATCTTTGTTTGTTTGAGGTGTTCCTTCTTTGATGTAAACAAGTCTTTTATTGGTTTCTCTTTGGGAAAGGAAATGGCGCAGTATCTGTCTCATATATCGGCGGACACAGCACGAGCGTGTTGTGTCCCTTCCTTGATACAAATCTTTTGATACAAATGCTTTTGTGGAGTGCAATGTTACAGGGGTGTAAGACAGTTTATCGCGAATGTTTCGGTAACAGTGAGTATGACGCGGGCAGGTTTTTGAGATTTTTTATCTATCTACGAAATTCTGACGCATGTTTAATTTTGGCCGCGCAAGGAAGCTTTCCACACGTGTTGCACTTGATTCTGGGGTTTTAGGCGACACCCTTCAAAGAGTTTGCGACAGAGAAAGCCAGTTTGCTTAACTTAAAGGAAAAAGACACACGCACGCACGCACGCACGCACGCACGCACGCACGCACGCGCGCACACACACACACACACACACACACACACACACACACACACACACACACACCACACACACACACACACACACACACACACACACACACACACACACACACACACACACACACACACCACACACACACACACACACACACACACACACACACACACACACACACACACACACACACACACACACACACACACACACACACACACACACACACACACACACACACACGCACACACGCACGCACGCACGCACGCACGCACGCACGCGCGCGCACGCGCGCGCACGCACGCACGCACGCACGCACGCACGCACGCACGCACGCACGCACACACACACACACACACACACACACACACACACACACACACACACACACACACACACACACACACACACACACACACACACACACACACACACACACACACACACACACACACACACGGGTTTTCGCTCAAAGGGTCAGTAAGGCTTAAGCCTTAAACGCCAAAATATTGCAAGGACAGTGTTTAATCGACCAATGTTTGCTCTCTGTACACATGCTTCTGGGTACGCCTAACATGTACTGACTTGTTGCGTTAATCGACATTTTCCGCTTATTACACCAAGTTGCAATGATGTCTAGGCCATTTTACATGCCAGAAGGATCCATCACACTATTTAGAATCTTGTACACAAGGCCACCATCACTAAACATGTGAAATGATGAACTGAGGCCGGATGCAATGTCATGACTGTATACAGGAAAAAGAAGTGCAGCCAACGAATACCGGAAAGGGGTGCTTAGGTGACTATAACAGCTGCAATATATAAAATACAGTTTTCTTTACTCGCTCTTGTACAACTGAATTCATTCTGGAGCGTGAAATATTGTGAAATATTGTTTTCTTTACTCGCTGTTGTACGACTGAATGCATATTCTAGTGTGAAACTAACTTGCTTCCCTTGCTTGATAGCATGCCAAAGGGGTATTATCGACGGTGGAGTGACGACACTCGGAGGTATCAGTTTTGTTCACTGAGTCACAAAAGCAAACATAGCCGTGGTGCTTATGAAATGCTGAAAAAGCGTTTCAGATGACGACGTAATTTCATGTTTCATTTGCATCGCCGGAAAGAGCACAGCATTGGGCACTGCACCGCTTTATTTTCTTCAGTTTGCAGTAGGAAAGATGAGAGCGGTAGTCGTTGGGCTTTTACTAGGTCATAACCATGACCTAGTCAAAACGATGACCTAGTCATAACCATGACACAGAGGAAAAAGAAACTTTCGCACTTGATTAGTAAGTATTAGAGATTAGAAGTCTCATATAACTGTTTGCCGCTTTTAACACCTAACCATGGTTTTGTTAGCTTGGTCATATTAAGATCCTGGCTGTTGCGGCTATTGTTTTACCGTGGTACCCTCCAAAATCATGCATCGTCTGAATTTATCCAATAAAAATTTACTTGCGATTTCAAAGCTGTGCTCTGTGTCCGGTTCTTTGTGTGTTTAGTTTGTTCTAGCGGCTTACTGGAAAAACTACGTCAAGGTACCATCCTAGCTTTTTCTCTCTGCCTCTCTCCTCCCTGTAATGAAAAATAAAGGCATTATATTATTATTATTATTATTATTATTATTATTATTATTATTGTGAGCACAGTGCGTGACCCTCGTCTTCATCTGTGAATATTCATCATCATCTCGCATCTTCGCCTTTTGAGGAGTGGCCGCCATATTTGCCAGCGGGAATAAAGAGCTCGCTTGGTCCACAGTCTCACAAGTGGTGGAGGCTGCTCTAGATCCCGCGTCCTCTCCGTCGCCACACTGCAGCTCCGTTCCGGTCGTCACCTGGTCGGACCATCTTCGAAGATGGAAACCGTCGACCAACAACGCCGTGACGCTTCCGCAGGCCTTGCCGGTGCCTCAGCAGGTGTGCTACCCCTACCTGCTGATCCCTTTACCCGCAACCCTGACTCCAACGCCCCCGCTGCTCCTGTCACCTGGACACCCGACATGGACCGTCACGACCCTTCAGCGCGAGCCTCCTACATTTGCGGGTCTCCGTGGTGATGACGTCGAGGACTGGCTCGATCAGTACAATCAGGTCAGTGCCTACAATCGCTGGGACTCTGCCATGAAGCTTCTCCACGTGCCATTCTATTTAACCGCCGTGGCTAAGACTTGGTTCGTCAACCATAAAGATACCATCCCGGACTGGACCCACTTTACATCGCAGCTTCGGCAAATTTTTGGCACTGTTGGTGCCAGCCCGGCCATCTACAAACAAAAGTTAGATGCGCGTGCCCAGCTGCCCGGCGAATCTTACACGTCTTACATTGAAGATTTATTAGACCTGTGTCGACGTGTCAACAGTGCCATGTACGAGTACGATCGGGTCCGTCACATTCTTAAAGGCGTCGGCTCCTTTGCTTTTACCACGCTGGCTGGCCAAAACCCTACCTCAGTCAACGATGTCCGCACCACATGTCACCGTCTTGACGACCTCCAATCTCTCCGCTTGCAAGACGCCTGGGACCCCCGCCGTTCAACTGATGTGGACTTGCGCTCTCTCATCCGCTCCATCATCCGCGAGGAGCTGCACGGCTCCACCTTACCGCCGCTGGATTCCCATCAGCACCGGCCTCCGACCTCGCCATTGCGTGATCTAATCAAGGACGAGCTCGCTTCCGTCACTCGTCCCTCGGCGTCCGAACCATCTGTACCCCTGTGTGTACCCACATATGCCCTGGTCGCTGCGTCTCTTGCTCCTCCCGTCTATGCCTCACATTCGCCGCCCGTACAGCCGACTGTCGCCTCCTTATCCCAGCGGCCCGCAATGTACCCAGCGGTTTGGCGGCCACCTTCGCCTCGCCCTATGTGCTACTACTGCGGAATTCGTGGACATGTTGCCCGCGTTTGTCGTCGGCGTCAGCGCGACGAGCGTAACCAGTTTGGTCCCGTTCGCAACGACGAAACCTACTCATCGTGTGGTTACCGGCCTACTTTTGCCTCCAATACTCCTCATCACGACGACACATACTCATCGTTTCCTTACCGGCCAACGTTTCACCCCAACGATTCTCCCCGCTTCATCTCTCCATCGACCTCTCCCGACCGCTCGCCGAATGTCCGCTCGTCGCGCCGCCGCTCCCCATCACCGTTCCGGCGCTCTTCATCGCCTCTACGTCCAGCCTCTCAGGCACCTGGTCGCAATACGGAAAACTAAATTGTGCAGTTTCCGGAGGTAAAGCTGCATCACTCGCCCACCCTTCAATTCCTCCTACGCTGCCGTCGAACTTGTTAGCTGTTAATGTTGAAGGCAGCATTGTAGACGCATTGATTGACGGCGCCGCTGTTTCCATCATAAGTTCTGCTTTGTGTTCCCATCTTCGTAAAGTGCGCACTCCTTACTGCGGTCTTTCTCTCCGTGCTGCTAATGAAGAATCCATGCATCCTTTTGGTCTGTGTACAGCACGCGTCCTTATCAACGGCATCCTGCACCACATCGAGTTCGCTGTACTTCCATCCTGTGCTCACCCTCTCATCCTCGGCTGGGATTTCCTCCACTCCGCGCAAGCTGTCATTACATGTTGCCCTCCTACTCTGGAAGTTGCTGACTCCGACCCTTCTGACGCTCCTGCAATTCCATCCCATCACTTGATCAACACCGCGGACCATGTGCTTTATCCCGGCTCCGAAGATGTCATCTCAGTTGCTTCTGCTTACGTGCATGCTGGGGACGTTTTCGCCACAGCCGTGCCCCGTCTTTTCTCCAGGGGCATTCTCCTCGTCGCATCCCTTCTTCGCTTCGTCAATGGGACTGCCCTTCTGACTGCGCTCAATACTACGTCGGAGCCCATTATTCTGCGCGCTGGTACTAAAGTGGCTTCTGTGTCTACCATTCAACCTGTCACCATTCTTTCCTCGCCATCATCCGGCTTCGCCATTTCGTCCCATCCTTCTTCTCCGGCAGCTATTTCAGCTACTATCAGCGACAATCTCACGCCTGCTCAAAAAGCAGAATTGCTTGCCCTCTTGAACAAACATGCCGCTTCTTTCGATACCCAGTCTAAAATTTTGGGCCAAACATCGGCGGCTACGCATCGCATCCACACTGCCGATTCGCGCATCATTCGCCGCCGCCCGTATCGTGTGTCTTCTAGTGAACGAAAAATTATTCAAGATAATGTCACCGACATGCTCAAGCGCCGCATCATACGACCTTCTTCAAGCCCTTGGTCCTCACCAGTCGTGCTGGTACAAAAGAACGATGGCTCCGTACGCTTTTGTGTCGACTATCGCGCCCTCAATAAGATCACTCGAAAGGATGTTTATCCACTTCCTCGGATTGACGGCGCCCTCGACTATCTCCAAGGTGCTCAATTTTTCTCTAGTCTTGACCTCCGATCCGACTACTGGCAAATCCCCATGCATGAAGACGACAAAGAGAAGACAGCTTTCGCCACGCCAGATGGCTTATATGAATTTAACGTTATGCCGTTCGGCTTGTGCAATGCTCCGGCCACGTTCGAACGCATGATTGACACCGTACTCCGCGGGTTGAAATGGAAAACTTGCCTCTGCTACCTGGACGACATCGTAAGTTTCTCCTCCACTTTTTCTGAGCACCTCGCCCGCCTCGATGAAGTTCTAAGTGCTCTTTCCGTGGCCGGACTTCAGTTAAACACAAAGAAGTGTTGCTTTGCTTCCACTTCTATCAAAGTTCTCGGACACGTCGTTAGTCGCAGAGGCATAAAATCAGATCATGATAAAGTTGCTGCAGTACTGCATTTTCCCCGCCCCACACGGATTAAAGACCTGCGTAGTTTTCTAGGACTCGCCTCATACTTTCGTCGTTTCATCCGAGGTTTCGCATCCATCGCCGCACCTTTGCATCAGCTTCTTGGAGTCAGCACGCCCTTCGTTTGGTCTGAGGCCTGTGAGGCCGCCTTTACTTCTCTAAAGCAGGTTCTCACATCTGATCCGATACTGGCTCATTTTGATGACAGCGCTTCAACGATTTTGCACACTGACGCCAGTGGACACGGCATTGGTGCCGTTCTTCTGCAGCGCCAGAAATCTTCGACTGAGCGCGTGATTGCTTACGCAAGTCGTACCCTGACTGCAGCGGAGCAGAACTGCACGATCACTGAACAAGAGTGTCTTGCAGTTGTCTGGGCCGTTCAGAAATTTCGCCCCTATTTGTACGGTCGCCAGTTCACCATTGTAACTGACCATCATGCGCTGTGCTGGTTTTTGTCACAGAAGAACTTGTCTGGGCGCCTCGGCCGCTGGATTCTCCGCCTCCAGGAGTATGATTTCACAGTCACCTACAAATCGGAAAAAAAAACACAAAGACGCCGATGCGCTCTCTCATTGCCCCCTCGCCTCCGCAGAACCTCTGTGCTCTCCTCCTGTTGCTTCATCACTCCCAAATACTGATTCCATCGCTACCCACGCCTCGACGGCCGCCGCCATTGATCTGGTGCCCGCTCCCGCTCTCGGCGATCTCGCTTCAGCACAGCGGGCCGACCCTTACTGCCGGACTCTCATTGAACGCCTGAGTGGTGCTATGCGGCCTCCAAATGCCCGCCTCCGACGCCAACTCAACTGTTTCAAGCTGGTTGACGGCACCCTTCTTTGGCACAATCATAGCCCCCTGGTCACGCCTGGGTGCCTGCCATTCCCCATTCTCTTCGCCGTGAGGTTTTGCAGGCGCTTCATGACGACCCCGTGGCCGGCCACTTAGGATTCCAGAAAACATATGACCGTATAAAGCGCCTTTTCTTTTGGCCTGGCCTCTCCACCTCTGTCGCCAAATATATTGCATCTTGCATCCCTTGCCAACGCCGCAAACGCTCCACGTCTCCTCCTGCTGGCCTTCTACAACCTCTTCCCTGTCCTTTCTCACCCTTCGAAGTCGTTGGTATCGACCTGTACGGTCCCTGGCCACTAACCTCATCGGGCAACCGCTGGATCGTCACAGCCGTCGATCACTTAACACGGTACGCTGAAACAGCCCCCGTTCCGTCTGGCTCTGCCTCCGAAATCGCCCATTTCTTCCTCAACGCCATTCTTCTGCGCCATGGAGCCCCACGTGTCCTTATCAGTGACCGCGGCAAGTCATTCCTCTCCAGCATTCTTGCCGAAGTTCTTCATGCTTCCCGGACCGCCCATAAAACAACTTCAGCCTATCACCCCCAGACCAATGGGCTCACCGAACGGTTTCACCGCACCCTGTCAGATATGCTGTCTATGTACATTCAGCCCGCCCACACCAAGTGGGACGCCATGCTCCCCTTTGTAACCTTTGCCTACAATACTGCCGTGCAACGAACAACCAGTTTCGCCCCGTTTTTCCTTGCGTAAGGTCGCCCCCTACCTTCACTCTCGAAGCATCTTTCTTCTCTGCCCCCACAACCTCTTCCGGCCTTTCCTATGACGAATTTACTTCCCGTCTTGCCTACTGTCGCACCACTGCCCGCCTGAACACTGACGCCTGCCAAGCCTCCTGGAAAACAACCTATGACTTCAAACACCGTGGAGTGCGTTTCTTCCCTGGTGATGAAGTGTTGCTGTGGACTCCTGTGCGTAGTCCCGGATTGTGCGAAAAATTTCTCAGCCGCTTTATTGGTCCGTACACTGTACTCGAACAAACGTCCCCCGTGAACTATCGCGTTGCTCCTGTCCATCCTGCCCATGACCGGCGTTGTCGCGGTGAAGAGATTGTTCATGTGTCGCGCTTAAAGCCCTTCACCCGTCGCCCTACTTTCCTCTAACGTGCGCCCGGGACGGTCGCTTTCGCCCATAGGGGGAGAAAGTGTGAGCACAGTGCGTGACCCTCGTCTTCATCTGTGAATATTCATCATCATCTCGCATCTTCGTCTTTTGAGGAGTGGCCGCCATATTTGCCAGCGGGACTAAAGAGCTCGCTTGGTCCACAGTCTCACATTATTATTATTATTATTATTATTATTATTATTATTATTTTTATTATTATTATTATTATTATTATTTATCGGTAAACATGAGTTCTGCAATCGCTCCTCCACGAAACTCGGATGCTGTAACAGCTCGCAGCATGACATGTCGGAAAGGAAAGTGGGAATGAACGCTTACGTGCTTCGTCGAAAGTGCGTAATTTCGTAGCGAAGTCGGCACTCTTCTGCGCGTCGTAGCCAGGATACAGGCGCAGCTGGTCGGAGAAGTATTCACTCAGCTTGTCGGGCGACTGTTTCTTCAGTTCTTCCCTTTTCTTGTGCCACGCTTCCTGGAAGTCGCTGATCTTGAACTACACTCAGGATAAGAAGCAGAATAAACAAAAAAAAACGCTGGCCACTTGTTTCTTTGCCTTATCCACCAGAGATTTAAAGCTATATTCTTTAAAAAAAGTATAGTCTATATATTTACTATAGACTTTATTCCTATAGATATTTCTTTTTGTGCAGTCATATTCTATAGACTGCCTGTACAAAAGTCTACTGAAAGTTATGGTCATAAATTCATAGATTGTCTATATACTGTCTATAGGATTTGTATTGCCTATATAAACTCTTCTCTAGCATTTGTGCATAGACACTGTATAGACTTTATAGACAGAAGTGTAGGGAAAGCCTGTAGACTGCCTAAAGAAATATTTGAAAGGGATCTTAGGTAGCTGCATTCGAAGAATCTATGTCGTATTCGTTCTTGGCCATTGTATGTACAGTACGTTGTCGTACGTATGCATACAGGCTGTTTGCGGGAACACAGGAAGAAGATTAAAAAAAAAACAGGCCAGTTGAATTAAGATGATCGTTGCGTAGCTGTTGTGGCAATGACTGTCGCATACGTTATAAAATGAATAGGATGTGTTAATTAGTACGGGAATTACAAATTATCCTGCTTACATTTCCAACTGCAGCGGCTCGATATATGGTCGTATAAAATTGTAGTTGAGGCAACATGAGGTACCCCTGGCCGCCGCCGAGCAACCTGCCTTCACGCGACCACCGTACCCTCCTACTTGAGGATGCTCCTCGCGCTCCACTGCGCTCCGCTCTCGGTTACGCCAACTGACAGCGAGGCACGCCACTGGAGCTGGGAAAGGGTGCTTAAGAGCAGCGCTCTAAAATTGGAGAGCATCTTATGTGAAACACCCGGCACGGCGACAGACAGCTCGCGTGCGGTGCGGAACAGTGTCAGATCGCAGATGCCTGAGTGGTTTTACCGTCTTTCCTTTTATTTGTGATTGTGAAATACGGGTGTGTTCTGATAACGGTAATCGAGTTCCCATGAGCATTTTTTAAAAGAGTGTTAGCTCTTACTACTTGCAGCCGAACGTTTATTGTCCGTCCGAGATTTCAAGATGGCGGCCGCTCATGCGATCAGATTGTTGCAGCACCGTGTGAAATGTTACCCGGTTGCTCTGCTGTCTCGTCTTTGAAGTTAACGCTGCTCCTAAACTAATTCTTTTTTCATTCGCTCAGGATGGGGATATGCCAGGCGAAACTGCTTCCATTCTTGTCCTTCTGTGCACTTTGTTCATTTGAGCAGGTGCAGTGACCCACGAGCGCCCATCAAGCTTTGAAATGTACTAAGGCTTTCAAAGGCCACTGCATTTTCATTGGTGTTCCTGAATAAAATAAAAACGTTAACTTCGAGGCATATTTAAACGTCCTTGAGGGAAGAAACAGTATTAGAGTCAGGCCTACAAGCAGACATCAGCATACCATCACTGAGTTACTACGATTGCTCTAGTAGTCTCATACTGCCAAAACAATTGCTCCGGCGATGAAGTTCAGGCTACAGCTAAGGAGAGAGGGGAAGAATAAAAAATAGAGGGAATATTTAGGCTCCGCCTTAAGTGTATGACGCGATAGCGTTAATAGATGAATGCCCATATTTGGCTGCGAAGCTTCAAACGGTCGCCAAGGCCGACACCACACAATTTTTTCTGACAGGGGGTTCTAACGCTCTCGCTTTTAAGGGAGGGCTATAGCGCCACACAGAGATGTGAGAGAGAGAAGATTACGAAGACCGCAGCGGCCGGCGAGAGGAGTGAGCTACTAGTGCGCCGGCGCGCTGGTCGACTCATGCGAGTAAATTGGCTTTCCTAGCGCGAGTTGCGTAGCGTGTAAGTGAAGAGGAAAGGGAAAGCGACGAGGGGTGCAGCTGCGCCTCAAGCGGAGTGAGGTACTAGCTCTCTGTTCGAATGCGTCATTAATATATACAATTTGTATCATAATAAATTGATGCAGTCCGATCAGAACTTTACTGTACACCAGTTCAAGTGTTCGTCGCAGACAATTGCATGCGTCTGCTCTCCTTGACGTGCGGAAATTTGTTAAGAAACTCTCGCAGTGGGAAGTCAGCGATTTAAGCAGAGTGGACTCGAAATACGCTCCAGTAGAATCCTCTTTGTCTGCACGGCCACTTGGCGGGATGCTCCACAGACAGGCGCATAGGACTGAATGAAGACCACGGCTACACGCCCACCTTCATGGCCCGTTTTCTTTCGTGGAAGGTGTCGTCGAAGAACCAGAAGTCAAAGACAGGGGCAACGCCGATGTCGATCGCCAGGCGCACCATCATGTCCACAGGGTCGACCAACGGAATGGTATCCAAATTGAGCAGGTCCAGGTTCAGCGAAACCATCCACGACTTCAAATCTTCAAGCTGCGAACGTTCGGAATGTGTGATGGTTAGCCCGGAAGTCAGCAGCTTGACAATGAATACTTGGAAGCACTGACCACTCACAGTATACCTAAGAGCCTCGTGTTGTACATTGCTCCTGATGATATTTCGTCTTACTACACACGTTTAGCATAGAACGTAAAGGCGCCGCTACCTCGCGGCACGCTGCCACTGCGCATGCGCAGAATGCCCGGGCGTGACAGCTGTGTCCGCAAATGGCCGGCTTCTGGCGCCATCTGGCGCCTTAATGGCGGTTTATGCATGAGTACTGACTGCGCGCTATACACATGTAGTTAGCAATAGCGGGGGTGCTACACGCTATGCTAAATGTATGTGCTTAGATCAGCTCTGATCCTGTAGTTATCCGATACCTGCAGACGGGTCTTAAAAGAGCGGCAATGACAGTAGCGGCAGGCAGCACGTTGGTAGTGGGAAGAAAATTTGCGGCAGTGTTAGCCCGCAAAGGTTCATACTTTGTATTTTACAAATAAGCGGATAATTTAAGTATTAGTGGGGGCGCTTAAGGATAATACGTTCGACTAATGCGAAATATATTTCAATTAAATTCTAATTGTGCTCAAATTTTAATCAAATTCAATTAAATTTATATTCAAATTCTTTTTAAACTCTTCAAGGAGCCAGTAGGATCAGCTGAGAGATACATTTTTTTTCCTAAATCACAACCATTAAATCAAGCGGAAGTGAAGCCATATAGTACATTTTATCAGCGTCCACATTTGAGGACAGAGCTCCTCAAAGCTGCTACATTAACGCAAACGCTGAAACATTTTCTTGCCGTTTGTAAATGATCGTTAGACATGAATAGACGTATAGATGTCAGAATATAGGTATGCTTCAGAGAATTGTTCTTTAGTTCATTACTTGAGAAATAGATAAAAAGAGTGATTCTGTGATAACAGACTGAAGAAAATTCCGTATTGCAAGAACCGAACGTGGCTCTTGGAGGACCAGCGTTCGCGTCTACACTATTGTGCATCTTGAGTGTTCCTTCCAGCATAGCCGGTGCTTAAAGTCCGACTGCATCGAAGTGAGTCTGTACTGATTCGAGCACAGGCGGAAAGGGATTGTGAAAGCGGCTTACGGCCAGTTTTACACATGGTTTTTTTTACAAAGGGAATAATTGATTTTTAGATCGTTATTTGCTTAATTTATGCCACAGACGTGAAAAAAAACCTGAACCGACTCGTGGTGTTAGGATACGGTTTCTCGTTTTCATGCACCCCTTCAGTAGTGCTGCCAACTTTGCATTTTTCTCAGACGAGGGTTTTATAAATCATATTTATGATTCTTGGTTTTGAAAACCCCAGCGAAATTTTCGTAACGACAGAGAACAAATGTTTCGACCATCACAGACAAGAATAAAAAATGGTTGCTTTAGGGGATAAAGGAGAGACTGAGAGAAGAAAGGAAGAAATTTGCCGTAGTGACGGCCTCCGGAACGATTTCGACCACCTAGGAATCTTTAACGTGCACTAACATCGCACAGCACACGGGTGCCTTTTGCGTTTCGCCTCCATCGAAAGGCGGCCGCCATGGTCGGGTTCGAACCCACGTCATTGGCAGGGAGAGAAAAACCAACGAAAAATACTTGCCACCTTCCAGGTGCCACGCATGCCAGGTCGGCAGGTGACAGGTTGCCACCGCTTAAACCGACCGAAAGGGAGCCTTACCAGAGCGCGGGCAGAACAATCTGGGTCGCGCTAGCCCCAGTGGTGACTTGGAGTAGCATGTCAGGCCAACAACCAGGTAGACCCCTGCTGTTTATAAAGTCTCTCTTTCGCAGCCACCTGCCGGAGCAGTGGCGCATCCCCTTGAGTGGTGTATGAGTAGCCGATCCGAACGGGCCCAATAACGCTATCGCAGTCTGCTCTTAAAGGCGAAGCTTCAGCGTCCCCCCAGTTTCTAGTTTTTTTCATCAGCATCCTACTTCCCGCCCCTTAGTCGAGTACTACGTCTCCGCATTTGCGGCATTTAATGCATCTTCTATGGAAGCGAAACGCAAAGCTTCCTTTGTGATGCTGATGTCAGTGCGCGTTAAAGAACCCCAGGTGGTCGATTGGACGGCTGAAAAGAGCCGAACAGGCGAGGGGTCTGAAGTTGCCGGCAGTCTTTTCTGGGAAAGAGGTCCTCCAAGGAAAAACTTGATTATCTTTTACTTTGTTCTATCAAGAAGCGCCTCGCCTAAATACCCCTGCTCATTACCGCCCATTGCGAGACGCCGAATATATCCGCCAAGGTCTAGCGACCTTCTTACATTTTCCGCGACTAACCTTGTCGCTGGATGACTCAGCCATCAAAAGGCAGACCTGGAAGAGTCCCGCGGCTTTCTGCCAGGCAGTTTGGCCGTTGGCCGGCACAACTTCAGCGGCGAGGGCAGCCATTGTGGCGCTTCGTAGGTCATTTTCGGCCTGCGTACATGGATAACAAAACTGAAATATTCAAGTAAGCTCCATTTTGAAATCTTTTAAATGCGCAGGCGTACAAGATAAGTACCAAGATGGCTAAATAATGAAACTGTCAGCAATGAATCACCTTTTAAAGATGCTTTTTCCTAAAAATTAGCGCGTTAGTGAAGTACGTTGAGTGTTGTCTTTGAAGTACGTATACGCGTTTGACTGCCGAATGGGTCGGAAGTTTTCTTTATACAAAAAACATACATGAATCATATATCGTAGGAGTATGTAATCTCATTGTGAGGGTCAACACATAACAACGAGGAACGTGGGGAACCTCCTAAAAAAAAAGCAATCTATCTTGTCATTGAGAGCAGGCGTAAGCTGAAATGCATGGTCCGAAAGGCGTCGCACATTCTAGGACAGCTCATAGTTGGTGGCAGCCACACCAGTGTAAGCCAGAGTGACTCGGGCTTTCAACTGCTGAGCAGGGCCCGCTTCTGTTCTTTGAGTTTGGCAGCGTGAACTCTCTCTCACATCTCTTTTGTGGTTTGAAGAGCCTCCGCCATCAGCCGTCTCTCTTATGTGGATAGTGTGCTCGGCTTCTTCTGCAACTTTTGGGGTTTTAGGTGCCGCCGTGTACAGCAGCGTCAGCGTTTTGTGATGGACAGTGCACTCAGCGTCCCTCGCTGCTTTCGCGGTTTTGCGCGCCTCAGCACTCGCCTTGCCTTCATTGGCTTTACCGGCGTGTTCGGCCGCCTTCTCACCTTCATGTGCGGCTCCGTAAAGCGGTGATTGGCGACACAGTCGAGTCTATCTTTTGGCTAAACCGACTCAATTACACGGCCATGCTGGGAGCGATTATGGCCCCGAGCATTTGAAAGCGCGGAACGAACGGATGAAGGATGACGAGGAAGACAGTTTTCAACAAATAGCGCGAGAGGCTTCGAGTTAGAATAGAATGCAGAGCACTAAATTGCAGACTTGTCTAAGGCATCAGAAATATGAAGCAGCACTGTTTGCGCCGGAATGGTTCGAGCCCCGCTTTGAATTCGAGTGTAGCAATCGCTATGATGAGCTTGGAAGTGCTTGGATAATGACAGCTTTACGTTCGGTTCCTGTTTCGGCAAGCTTTTCTGAAAACTTTGGCCTGAATTTCTGGAAGCTGGGTGCTAAAACCACTTCACGGTTGGAAAAAAAATTCGGTTCAAGAAGATTTTAAGTGTAGGATTTCTGAATGGCGAAAGGCCCAGAAGGAGTGACTCGGTCACCCAGGCACGCGACTCGGTGCCCTTGGGGCCTGGCGAACGTATCCTACAGATAACACTGATTTTACCAACTAGACTAGCCAACATATTTCCCTTTCAAAGCACCAATACCAATCTACGTATGTATCAAGCAGTTCAAACAATTAAAGCGGGGAATGATCAGAAATATGTCGACGAAATTATTTTTGTGGCAGAAAAGGAACCCTGGTCCGTTGGTCTTCGATCCATAGTTGAAAAACTGTAATGCAGTCTGTTGGGTAAGCATTGTGAACCCGGAAATGATGTACGCCAGAATAAGTGTTTTTAATAAACTGCGTAAGCTCCTTCTGGTTCACGTGTAGTTTTTGCCTGTAGGTGAGTAACTCTTTTGCAGTCCAGCAGTAATCCTCCTGTATCTCACCACACCTTGGAAGTGCACTGAGTTGACTGTTGAACCTGACCCAAATTTAAGCAGTGCGGAAAAATTGCTGACATGCATTGACGAGTACTGCGCTCTCTGGGGCCCGGCCATGATGGAAAGTAGCGGCTTTTGGGTTGAAAATTATGTGAAATGACAATTGCTCCCCTAACCGTCCCACATCCAGTCTTACTGTGCTGAACATAAGACCCCCTGTTAACCAATGACACCGCATTCAGTATGTCTAACATGTGACAGAGGCCTTTCACATACATACATTTTGCAGCCAGGAGTCTGCAGTGTAGCCATTATCACCATCAGCCTGACTGCGCTCACTGCAGGGCAAAGGCCTCTCCCATATCCCTCCTATTAACCCTGTCCTGTGCCAGCTGCGGCCATCTTACTCCCGCAAACTTCCTAACCTCATCCGCCCACCTAACTCTCTTGCGCTCCCCGCTACGCTCGCCTCCTCTCGGAAGTGTAACCATACGAGATTATAAAGGCCTCGCTCGTTTAGTGGATGTTTTCGCTTTCTTCGAAGGAAGTGCATGCATGTAGATGTGCAACTTTTTATCTTGAACGATTCTGAGGCCGTACAGAGCCGCGTTCCTCCTGGTTTTCAGCCGTAATCTCACCCGCAGAGGCGGATTTCGATGTCGCTTGAAGCCGAATGCCCATGTCTGGACGTGCCGTTATCCTCATTTATTACCGAACATTGCCGCGGCGGGAGATTTCTATTGCTCTATATGCCGCAATGGTGCGTTATCCCTAGGAAAAACTGGGCAGGGAATTGAGAATTAGCTGAAGCTGCAGTATTGCTTTATATAGCGTAGCAACTGGTCCACAAAATGTGCGCCAAATTCTGGTGTAGCGACGCAGCTTTTTAGGTGAATCTCTGAGTATTTGCGAACAGTGCACATGAAGTGCGACCTGCGTCTAGGCGACTGTCGCTTTCGAAATGAGCGGCTAAGTTTCACACCTTAATAAATCTGATTTGGCTGCTATAATGGCTAAAGCAAGAACACTAAGCAGGGCGATGAACATATAATAGATGCAAAGGTAACCAACAAAGCCTAACAAAACGCCATCGGAAACAAGAGCAGGCATTGAGAATGGAACAAAATAGCAATAACAAACAGGTATAGCATGCACTGTTCCCCTGGACAAAAAGTTAATTGCTTCAAGATAGGTAATTATAAAATCACCTGAACGTAACGGCCGTCCGGGTGACCCTGGTATTTGCTGCACACGTAGTCGTAAAGGTCATGACACGGATTAGCGGAGGAGTTCAGCTGGTTCAACAAATAATCACTCTGGTTGTGACAGCTGGCTGTTGCACATGGGTTGAGGATCTGGGCGGAGGCTACCCCGACTCTTGAGCGCTTCAACCGCCTGGCCCTCGGCGGCATCCTCCTCTCTGTCTCCTTTGTCGCTGATGGACCTGTTAACGATGAAGCATACTTCGGGGACGCCATGGTCAGCTGCTGACGAGCCTGTGGAAGCGGGACCTTCAAGCCACCGACACCGTGGGGATCCGCGAAGTGCCTAAGCTCGCCAAAGTCACCGACACCGCCTTTACTCCGAAGGCCGAAGTCGACGTTTGTTGACATGGTCTGCGCAGAAAAAAGATTCAGAACAGAAATAAGCTTTGGGAAACATTTAGGCCAGCTTGTATTTCAATGGGCAAGCCTGTATTTCAATAGCTTAGGAAGGAGTGAGCGCAAAAACTAAAGGAGAGACAGAAAAAAAAGACACAAAACACTTCGCGCTTTCTTCTTCACATAATGCAGCACCAACGAGGCCGGCAGCATGCTCTCTTGAACTGTACTTTAATAAATTCCTAAAGATTACTAGCCTAAACGATTGTTGCGAGCTCTTCTCTGCGCTTGTTTAAAAAACCGTTGTTCAATGCAGCATTATAGTGCCCTTCTCGAATTTACTTAAAACAAAAACTTGAACTTCGTTCTTCTCATGTCGAGAGAGGAACTGAAAACAGGAGCTGCATCTCAGCGTATAGAACGAGCCATGCTTTATTAACATGCTGCATTCTTACTCTTTCACAGAACAAAAAGCGTTGCTCAGGCACCTAAACACGCCGCAAATGGCATGAATTGTTAGATCAATCCTATCGGCTATGGAAGGCGACCACAACTGGCTTCGCGACCTCATCGCCAAGTGGCATAGCACATATTCTTTTTGTTGTTTTTTCTGGCGCCCTAGTGAAAGAGAATAGAAAAGAGAATTTAAAAAGAGTTGCTTGTTGAGAAATTGACCATATAGCACTTTGAGGTTAGAAAAGTGTGCGCAGGAATGTGAACGTTCTTTACGGCTCGGTACAATGAACTTGCATAGCCTCGGAAAAGAATAGATGCTGGCAAGGCTCCCGCTTGGCCCCAGAAGGTGCGGTATAAATAGAAGGAAACAGGGCGCACACCATGGTACAGGGAGTCGGCCCTCGAGAGCTCTTCATGAATTTCGGCGGGTGTAAAACGACCTTATTATGTGTCGTTTACCGAAAACTCCTATGGGAAAATTCCACGTATCACTCCCCTTCGTGTATAACAGCACGTTACTTATGGCAATCGTCGCCCAAATAACAAACAATTATCATCATCAACATAATTTCTATAAGGCAGAAAGTGCATTTGAGCTTTCACTGTATTTAATTAATCGTTGGCATGCAGTGTTAATGCAAAATGGCACAAAAGTGGTGCCTTTTTATTTTCACCAGATGAAATGTAGACAGGTAGGTTATCTCATCGTCCAAAACTAAAAGGCAGGGGAATTATTACGCCGCGAGCAGGAAACATATGAAATGGTGATGGGGTGGATATGAACTTTCTGCGGGTGCATGGCTTCCGTAACTTCTACCACGCCAGCAAAAAAGAAGCAAAAGGTCCGCAGCAGAGAAATTCCGTGTCACGTGGGTAGCTCTCGCAATTAAAAGGAATACTTGTTGCTGAGAACGTTAAGAGGCAAGCTATATTCTTGGCATTCTTGCTGTAGCGCATCGTCTTTAAAGCGTGAGATAAATATAAAAATTATGAAAAAAAGATACCATGCTGAATGTGTGATAAACAAGCGCATATGATTGTTGATAGTCTCAAGCACACCCCTTTCCAACATGTTGAACACGTTAGTTGCCAAGGCCAGTAGCAAGTCATTGGTACAGTGGATCCGAACACCGGAACCGAAGTGAAAATCGAACTTTAGCGCCCCTAATTCGCAGTTGGCCTTATTAAGCAAATCGGCTATCTGTTGTTTTCTTCGACCTTACAAGAACACCTTCACCAAAGAACACGTGCCGGTTACCGTATGCAGGTACTACCATGTTCTCAAGACTGAGATTACAGATACCAGGCAAATATTTCATGCGAAATATGTGAAACTATATCTGTGGGCTTTTCGCACTGCTCACTTTGCCTCGACGAAAGAGGAAAAATTATTTTCAGCGGTCAGCTGTTATTTCCGCTACTTAGGGCTACCTGCGGGTTGCTTGTTTGTAACGTCGATTGACCTCGAAGATGTCGGTAGGACTGAGTAAACAGTAACCCCTACATACAAGTTTTCAATGCAGAAAATCAGTTAAGTCCACTTTCTCGGGCCTATGTTACTGTGTCTCCGCCCGGTTCATTATATAGCTACATTGCAACTATTGCTGAAGACAAAACGTGAGACGTGACGCCACATGAGCCTGTCATAAAGAGCAAGGAAGAAAAAAACTGAACTTATTCGAAATCGCCTAGCCATGTTGTACTGGCCTTGTATTCGAACCTGCTTTTATACTGCCTAGTCAATGAACACTTTGTCCTTTTTATTGCTGCCTGATATCGACGCAAGCGTGCAATCCTGCCCACAGCTGGCGGTGTGACGCCACGTTGGTATCCGCTCTGACGCCGGTTTGACAGGGGGACGAGCTTACCTTGAGAACGGACCACATGAGGAGGGCGACCGAAGAGCTTACGAGGACGATGGCGATTACTCCGAAGAGTAGGACGTACATGATGGAACGACCGAAGACCTTCTTCTGGTCGTTTCGCTGACCTTTGCCCGTAGACCATTCGTTGGCTGCTAGGCTTGACAGAGGACACTCCTTCTGAAAAAAAAATGCTGACTTCAATATTTTATTCTTTTTAGAAATATAAACTGCCCCGTGGGAAGTTTTTTGGGCTCGCTACTCTTCGCGGAACGGTGATCATGGACATCTGTTCAGACGACGGTTAATACCAACATAACGCATGACGGATAATTAAGAGGGGAAGTCCCGAATGTGCACATTTGCTGCTGGCTGCGTGGTCACGTGTCCTGTTACAAAACCTGCTGGTTGTCGCTTGCCTTGTTATTCGCGAAGTACCACTACATAATGCGTTCTGGGCTTGGGGTTTTATTATATGTGATGAAGTACAGACCGGAGCTCTACATGTTCAGATTGAATTTTTCTTCGTTGAATTGTGCAAGTAAATAACCAACCAACGCCTGCAAAAAGCTGGATTGCCAGAGAACAAGTGACTCTGTGGTTTTCATTGGAAACAAAGGAGACTAAAGGCGATGATGTACGGGCATTGCTGTTGGCCTTGTGACTATGGTGTCCTACCTTGCACTCTAATGCAGTGCGCCCTTGTCGGACATAAACTGCCGATGAAATGGCACAGTGTATATGACCAAATGGAAGCCTTGTGGAGTTGGCTGCAGAAGTTTCTGTGCCATGGCATCAAAAATTGGCAGTGGTTTAACTTGGTTAACCCTGGAATTCAGAGAAAAGCTTCTGCACATATGGTTATTCATCACGTGGCTTCACATCACCCCATCTGATGTTCAGTGGGGCAAAGGTCAACCCAAAGGTAACCTCAGATCAAATCTCAGAGGTCAAAGGTCGACTAAATGTCATAGACGAAGGTCAGGAGTCAAGGGCTCGACACCATAACTGTACCACATATGGTCATGCACGGCTATCCTTGTTTGGGCGGAAGGTTGTCCAAGGTCTTAGTGCCGCCTACCCGAACACTGCTTTACCTAGCGTAGTGAAGCTTTTCGCTTGAAAACACCTGCTTGCCAGATGGATATGCTCTCCCGTCATTATTTCAGAATCCGCGGCCAAGAGGCAGGGTGGTGAAGGATTTGATAGCCAGTTTTTTCAAATGATGTTTTAATACACGTACCTATAGGGACACGCGGTGACGTAGCTGTTCATCCACAGCGGGATTACGGATAGTGAAACCTTGGTAGATGGCTTAGCGACTGGCGAGCCGAAAAAGTTAATGGATCGTAACAATACGACTGTTTACGAGCCACTGGTTTAAAAAAAATGCTTTGCTCATTTTCATGAGAGCCGGACTGTAAAAGATTAAGTTACGTGTAATATATTAAAAAGTAAAAAAGGCCCTTAAAGAAATTGATTCTGCAACAAGCAGACAGCATCGCAGCCCATCTATGATTCAGGAAAGCGATCCACGCTTTCGACCCTGTAGTAGCGAAGCCAGAAATGCAATTATGACTTCCCACCATTGCCGCTGTGGATGAATTGTGCTCTAGCAGGAACACGCATGCATGGTGGCGGCTATTTTGTGCCAAGGTAGGTTTGACAAACTCTGTAATTCAGCTAACTGGTTCATGTGGATTGCATGCCCCCTGCTCGCAAATGCCAGGTGCACGTAACATCAGAAATTGCAAAGAATTATCGAGCGTTTTTGTCTAAGTTTTTGAGTTTTTTACAAGTTATTCATAAAGATTACATGCACATGGAAGTGCAATATTCCTTTTCCCTGGAGTCGATTTTTTTGTTTCATACACGTTTCGAAAGAGGAAGGAAAATATCTTGACGCTCAGCTTGCATTTCAGATTGCGCGTCAGACTGCCCCGTGTCATCGTCAGAGGATAACCGAGGTGGGCGTGTCTGGCACCCACAGTGAGCGCCACCTGGACTATCGCTTACCTGCAGCCGTGCGAAACACGTATCTTCACATTCTGGCAGCAGCAGCGGACACGCACACAGCATATTAAGATATTGTCTTCAATTTTTTCAGGTTGGTGCTTGTTCGTATGCTTTATTGTAAACGGCATCGTCACCTTGCCGTCGCTGCTGCTGCCAGGTGTGTTGTGGTGTAATTTTTGTCGCCTCTAGGACTAACTTTGTGGGGTGCTTTCGCCGAGCTCCTCAGCGCGAAAATGGACAGTGCAAAGGATGCCCTACAAGATTTCAGGGCTCTCGGGGATAAGCCTCCAGGGAGCATTAAGGAAGTAGCGAAGATTCTTACCGAACTTCTAACTAAACTTGATGTATTTGCATCCGACATGAAAAGCAGCGTCGAAAAAATGGGCGGCTCAAGCACTGAAATTCGCGCTGAGCTCTCTGGCATTAAAGAGTCAATTGACTTCATGAATGAGGGGTTTGAAAACTTCAAGGCAGATGTGGAGGGTTTTCGTCGGGAGCTTGCGGAAGTCAAAAAACAAAATGAACATTATCAGAAAACAAATGAGCTTCTGAGAAATGAACTGCAAGAGACAAAAAAAGAGATGTTAGAGCTAAAACAGTTCACCAGGAACATAAATCTTGAAATCAAGGGACTTCCGCTTGCTCCGAATGAGGACCTTGTAAACTCTGTTCAGAAGGTGGCTTCTTGCCTGGGTGTCGCACTTGCCGAGTCTGACATTGATGTAGTGCATCGAGTGCGCTCTAAAGATAAGGATAAGCCAGACGTGGTGGTCAAGTTTGTCACAAGGTCTATCCGAGATAAAGTGCTCAATGCAGCTAAAAAGACCAAACTGAACACGAGACTGCTTGGTTTTGAAGAACAAGAACCCTTGTTTGTTAATGAGCACCTGTGCGTTGAAAACAAAGTCCTACTATCTAAAGCAAAGAAAGCAGCTAAGGACCACAACTGGAAGTTTGTTTGGTTGTCACAAGGAAAAATTTTGATGCGTAGGGCAGACAACTCTACTGTTCTGCACATCACAAGTGAAGGTGACTTGGCCAACGTTGTGTGACTTTTCTTTTTTTCTGTCGTTCAGATCTTAGCATGACATTTTTCCTGTTTCTTTTGACATGGCTTTTACGTTTCAACAAGTTGACGATTTGATGCGTGATAAAAGCTTTTCAATCTTGCATTGTAACGTGCGCAGCATACGAAGTAACCTAAATAACTTGATTGTACACATGGCAAGGTATGAATCCTGTTTTGATGCAATAGCCGTGAGTGAAACGTGGCTTAAGCGTGATGAAGTAGTCTCTTTCCCGGGTTATAAATTTTTATCCCAGCCACGGGATACACGAGCAAGGGGAGGTGGGGTAGGGATGTTTGTCAGAGATAGTGTCTCCTACCAGCTAATGGGAGTGGCGTCTGTTAGTTTTGACTGCATTGAAACCCTGTTCATAAAACTTCAGGATGGTTTGATGGTTGGTGTGGTTTATCGGACACCAAACACATCGATAACGGAGTTCCTTGAGAAGTTTGAAATGATTCTAACAGAATGTTTTCATGGGCGTCGCTCTAATATTGTCATAATGGGCGATTTCAATTTAGATCTATCACATGGAGTACAGAACAGCTACACTTTCCTTCTCGAATCATTTGCCTTACGTAACATTATTACAGAACCTACCCACGTAACAAGTACTTCAAGTACTCTAATAGATCACGCCCTCTGTAATATTGTCCCAGGTGTGCTGGCCGGTACCTGCGCTGAGGTGGTAGCCGACCATTCACCCATTTTTCTTGTAATAGAAAAAGACCTGCCTCCACAAGCGCAGTTGACGCAGTGTAAAATTCGTAGTAAGATAAACTATGCAGCACTGCGTGAAACATTAGAACAAGCCGACTTCACTACGGCATATGATGAAAACGTCAATACTGAGTGTAAGAACTTTTTAGACATCCTTAAAAATGCCATTGAACAGAGCTCTCTGCCGAACACTAATAAATACAGCCAGCCAACGTGTCCTTGGATGAATACTGAAATATTAGCCGTGTTAAAAGATAAGGACAAATGGTATCGCAAATGGAAGCAGTTGAGATCAAACGAATACTACCTAACCCAGTATAAGCGCTGCAGGAACTTGTCTGTATCTCTTATGAGAAAAAGAAAAAAAGAATATTATTCATCGCTGGTGAAACAGGCGCATGGAAATACAAAAAAAATTTGGGATATAGTGAACAACGCAATCGGCCTGCGATCCAGTACGGCAACACTCCCTGAGACAATTGACGAAGACACAGTAGAATCATTCAATACCTATTTTACCTCTATTGGGCCTACGGTTGCCGCGCAAGTTCATGCTGACGCACCTGCGGCGAAGATGCCGGAACGTGTTAACAACAGTTTTGCTTTGCCTGACATAGACATAGAAGAAGTAATCACTGCAGTCGGCAGCCTTTCAGCCGGCAAGGCGGCAGGACCTGATGCAATACCCGTTAGACTGATCAAAAACAACATTGATATACTAGCGATCCATCTACTACACATATTTAACCATTCATTGGCAAACGGAATATATCCTGACGAGCTGAAGGTTGCAAGGGTTGTACCTATTTATAAAGGCGGTGAGCGATCTGATCCGCGAAACTACAGACCAATATCGGTATTAAATGCAATTAATACAGTTTTTGAAAAGGTTCTTTGTAAACGTATACAAAATTTTCTAAATAAATATAACATTATATGTCATAATCAGCATGGCTTCAGGCCCCAAAGGTCAACGTCATCCGCAGTTCTTGTTCTTTCACAACTTATAAATTCTGCACTGCATAATAACAAGCTGGCCATAGTAGTATATTTAGACATATCAAAAGCTTTCGATACGGTTGATCACACAATACTACAACAGAAATTGGAAACCTACGGTTTAAGAGGGAAAATTCGTGATCTAATTAAAAGCTATTTTACAGGACGGAAACAATATGTTGTCGTGAACAATTTAGCCTCACTACCGCAAAGCATTAATCTAGGTGTGCCTCAGGGCTCCGTGCTTGGGCCGCTATTCTTTTCCCTGTATATTAATGACCTTCCATCAACGCTGAAATATTCGAAAGCTGTAATATATGCTGATGACACTGCACTGCTTTTTACAGGGGAAAATTTAGTGGCACTTAAATGTATAATTAATGAAGAGCTTGGTGAAGTTTCGCAGTGGTTTAAAAGTAATCGGTTAACCCTTAATACTGAGAAAATAAAGTACACCGTGTTTCACTCGCGCAGGAAGAACATGAACTACGAACGTATATCTGTAACTATCGACAACACGACTCTGCTGAGGGTGCCTCAATACAAGTATCTTGGTGTCCTGTTCGCGTCTGATATGCACTGGAAAGAACAAATTAATAATGTTTGCTCCAAATTAGCCTATGGTTGTCATGTTTTACTAAAGGCCAGAGACTGCTTTGATCTTCCAATTCTACGCGTTCTGTATTTCGCCTTTGTGCACAGTCAATTATCTTATTGCCTGGAAGCGTGGGGTGGTACATATAAAACATACCTAGATCCTGTTTCTCGCCTTCAAAAACGAGCTATTCGTATGATAACTTATTCAAATAATACACACCCCAGCAGGCCACTCTTTCAGCAGCTTCGTATCTTACCCCTATCAATGGCATATAAACTGAAGATAGCTGAAATAGTAAACGATGTAATAAAATCTAACAACCCCCTGCCCCTTAGTTTATTTAGATTACCAATGAAACAAACAAGAGCTGCAACTAACAATCTATTTAATTTACCACCTTGTTACAATATGTACGGCCGGAGACTCCTAGAATACTGTGGAGCCCATGTGTGGAATGAAATCCCGAATGAAGTTAAAGAAAAAAATAACTTTTCAGCATCTTTAAAACACTATTTAATTTCCATGGAAATGTAGGAATCAATTGTGTGTGTTAATCTTGAAGTTTTTTTATTTTACACGGTCTGCGGTAGTATTGTGCTTGTGTTGTATTTGGACCCCTCACTAGCCGTAAAGGCTATGGGTCCAACCAACAGTTTGTGTACTATTTCTGAGAATAAAGTGAAAGTGAAAGTGAAAAAAAAAATCCTATGTGCTGTTGTCTGCATAACTTGCTGCTCAAATTATTCCAGGGCTGGCACCAGTAAACTGGCAGCAGACAAGCATTAAAAAAATGCTTGGAACTTTAGCAAAATGTGACGCGTTGCATCTAAAAGCTAATTTCTGAACTTTAACTGGAATGTAGTATTTTTCTGTTTAGTAACAAAAAGCTGCATATAACGAGGGGTAGCTTTTTGAATATTCCTCGTGGCAACCGCTTGACATGCTGGCTGGCACAAGAAACTCATCGGAAGCTTACAAAACATCAGGCTCTGGAGCCCAGTCATATAAGCCGAGAAAATTTCCGCTTATGGGCCGTAGAGGAAAAGAAACACGTTATTCCTTTGAGCAGAAAAGCTTGACCGATGGGTCATCAGGACAAACCGATATTTCGGTACAGCAGAGGGCCGCCTATCTTAGGTTCGACTGCGCTATACCGTAATTCGAAGCAGAAACTGATGGCAGCAAGGAGACGAGATGTTCCAGCGCGCATTAACATTTTCCATAAAGTCTCAACTATATAGGGTGGCATCTTTATATAAACTGACGTGCTAAATGTTACTATATGGAGAGTCTCTAACCATCGGCAGCTATGGAACATCTTTCGTGAAATCAATCAAGCAGTCACGAATTTTTCTCTCTCTGTCGATGTTGAATCCAGAGGTTGACGTGGAGTGGTAGAGGGCGGGTCTCGTGAGTGACCCGGGGGACGTACTTCACGACTGGTGAGTTTCAGAGAGGCGTGCAGGTCTTCCGACGTTGACACTTGGAAAGAATTTCCTCGAAAAGTCATTTATTACAATATTTACAGAACTGATTTGCATATGCCGAAAGATTTCGGCCTCTACGCTTTAACTAAAAAACAAAACTTCAAACTCTCGCGACCCCGGACCAGCGTCGGCCACCACACGGCCAACCTGTGCGGCCGCCGCTCAAGTAACTCGGGTATCCAACTCCGCTGCCCCGGGACCACCACCGGCTACACACGACCGATATGTCCCACTGCCACCCACCAACCTCCCGCGCTCTCCTTCGCGCGCACTCATCTCCTTCCATTGCCGCCAAAACTACATCGTCAGCCAATAGACAACTTTCCCGCCACCTTTCAGACGCAAGGTATCACAACAAAAAATAGATGCACACAATATAAAACACACGCCTTGCTGTAAGCTGCCGTGGCTAACTAGAAAATGCTACTACGAGAGGGGAGAAGCACAATTTACAACACACGCGTCGCTGCTAGCCGCTCTGGCCGGCCAGCAAGAAAGTTACAAAAAAAAAATGCACAGCGCCGGTCCACCCGAGCCGTCCTGTTGTCGTCTCGTGTTTGAGACCGACCGGCTTCCAAAGACAGTTTAGGGGAGAAACAGCGCAATGAAACACGGACACACGAAGAACGGACACACACGAGCGCTAACTCACAACTCACAACCAGTTGTGAGTCAGCGCTCGTGTGTGTCCGTTCTTCGTGTGTCCGTGTTTCATTGCGCTGTTTCTCCCCTAAATGCAGTACCAACTAGCCCGGAACCTTGCTCTTCTGATCTTCCAAAGACAGGCCATTCCTCGCTCGCTCAGCCGAGGCGGCCGAAACTCGCGCGCGACGCCTTTTTGAGAGCCTCTCCCTTTTTTCGGGGCGTTCCCCTGCTCCCCTTCGGCGGCCCTCCTCACGCTTTACCATGACGTACGTTAGCTGCGTCGTGACACAAGCGATGTATTTTATTATAGAAATGCGAAACCAAGGCAGCTAATATTTTCACAATAGTGGCGCTTTCGAGCATTGAAATAAGGAAACTATTAGCTCGATTATATGAAAGTGCGCAGAAGTGAAATGTCATTCCCAAATATAAGCTTAGTCATGCTTCGAAGAATATTTTGTTGCTGTTTTAAAACAGCTCACGTCGTTCAACGCAATTTTACCTCGCATAATGTACATACAATAAAAATTCTTAGGAGGGTGGAAATTTCAAGAATTATATAGTCATCGTTTGATCTCTGACTTGTTATGGTACCTCGCGGCCACCTCCGTTACCGGGCAGTTTCTGAAGGAGATTACATGTCTTTATTCTTACCTTATAATCCACTGCCAAAAGCCCTGTAATAGACTCCATTTTCGCTCCTTTTTCAGATCACTTTATTCGGCCCCTGGAAAAGTTAGGGAAATAATTGGTTAGCAAAGGCGCAGCGTACAGAGAATACAAGACCACACTCGTTTTGGTCGAATACTGCGACACGGTTCGCATAGCGGTGTACCATGCAAAGGAAACGGAGCCCTACGCCCACCAGCTCTCCCTTCTGAAGCACTGACCCTGTCAGTGAACGAAATGGACTTGAGGATCTATTCGCTAGATGCTGTTGCGCCGCTGCGTTCAAAATAAAGTGCATCGCGAAGAGAATTGCGGCCGTTGGGACAGCTATACATTGCGTGGCCGATATTCGCGACTCAATGAAAAAAAAAGTAACGATCTCCGAGCACAATCTGCAGCTAACAGCACGGGATGACGAAGAACGCCCCAAAAGAACTGCTACTACATGGGCGGTATTCCGAATTACACGTATAATAACAGCTAACAATCCCTAAATGCCGAAAGACACTAGGCCGAAGCTGTATAAATGCCAGAAAACAAGTACGTTCACAAAACAAGAGCTAAAAATTGCATGGCAGCGACATGTCAGTTCCGGAACATGAGAAGGGCAAATCCCACTTCTCTAGTCAGAAGCGCAAAATGAGATTATAAATTAAGTCACCCACCAAAGAAGTCCGCGTTCTCCGCGCACAGCCTTCTCAATGTGTTACGTATAGAGTTACTGGCTGGCATTTTCACGAAGCTAGTCTTCATTACTTCACTTCATATTTGGTATTTGCTTTTTCCCACAATCTTTGTCCTATCAAAACATGATTTACATGAGTACTCTCGGCTAGGCTCACGCAAACGTGCTAATCCATATTTTGGATTACACATTCCTTGCCCGCCAGCGCGATTTCGCGCACCACTCTCGCGGTAAGGGAACAAAGTATGGAGAAGTGGTTGTCCTCTCATCCTCCGGCGCTTTTGAATGTACTGGAAAACAAGCTCTAAAAAAATCGCGCCCTATTAGCAACTCACTGCGGCAGCGAGCATTCAAAACACTTTAATTCGTTAGTGCTACTAAGCAATTTTATATAATAAATTATGCAGGATTGGTGTCAGTAAGCTTGTTTCATGCCAACCACGGTGGCGATGGGCGGTACAAAATATCACATGGACTCAAAAGAACGTTGTTGCCAGATTAGTACGCCCAGTGTCTGTTTCTCAGTGCGTTGCCATAACGGCCACGGCGGAGTTCACACGTCTCACACACGCGCGCTCTGCCACTTGGCCACCGCTACTGCCGCCAAGCGCCCCAGACAAGCAGCCCTTTTCTTCAGTTTTTGACCGACGCGTGTTCGAAATTATTTTCACCCACGGAACTGACAAATCAAGTGCGTTGTGAAAACTCTGTAAGGGAAAAGCCTGCTACAATACGGTAGCACGTAGAGCGTCATGAACACGTCTCACTCACTCTGGACTGGTGTTCTCTGTTCTAGAACCGCAAGATACTTGCGACAACGTCGATGTCGGAAGCAGCGATGAACCCTTGAGCTCTTTCTACTAGGCCCGTGCTCGCTGTGGACTTCTACTTCCTCACCTCGTGACCTGTGCTGCGTTAGCAGCCTGCCTCTTCTTCTACCACTTGAAAACCAGGAGAGGATTCATTCATTAATTTTGTGATCAAATATTAAGGAGACCAAAATTTGGACCAACAGATCCACACATGATTCTGCTACGGCCTAGTTGATTAGTGGTAGAAGTGCGATCAAGAAATTGTCGACGGAAATATGTGCTTGCTGCAATACAAAGACGTCTATAAATCCTCTGCAATTACTCAAAGCAGCCGCTTTAAAGAAACCTCAGACTGGGGAGATCGCCTCGGTTTGTTGCTCCAGGTAAAAAAAAAAAAAGATGCTGGAGGTACACAGGAGAGGTAGTGAGTGCGGATGCAGGGATCGTGACATTAGCAGCTTGGCTCACTCACCTGATCACAGTACTCGAAACATGAAAAAGAAACAAAATGATTGCAATCAACATTTATGAGAGGAACACGCTCGTAATTTCTTTTCTCTTATATTGTTCTCTTTTGCGTCCCGCTATCAACTTCTTGTGGGAGGGAGGCAAGGCTCTTTGACTCTTCTTTGATTTTATTTGAAGATTATCGACACGCGGCTAAAAAATTCGACGCCTTTTTTTGTCGACGAAAGTCTCCAGAGTCTTTTGTTTACTCTAGTCACGACATGTGAACCACAGATGCGCGTCCATGATAACACGCAATGCACTTTCATTCTTTGTGTAGGAACAGCTCAATAGGCACAAGGCGGTAACTGCAATATTACAAAAAGACAGCGATGGCAGAGGAAAGAAGATGAGACCTAAACAAATTGCGCGGATGAATGAAGAAGAAGAAGAAGAAGAAGAATAGAAGATGGGAGCATCCCCTTTGAAACAGGGCGGTGGCAGTTGCCACAATGCTCGTTTTTTCTTTATATTTATCTAACTGCGTTATTAATTGGGCTTAAAATTCACCATTTTCTTTAAATATGTTTTCAGCCCTACACTTCTAACCATATGTAAATTCTCTGCTTTCGAGCCACATCTCTTGCAATCGTGTTTGCTAACTTCCACCGTTGACTTATTTACATTACCATTGTTACCTCTAAACCCTAGGGCCTCAGGAAGTGTCGTTGCGCCTGCATCGACATGTGGGTGAATAAATTAACCATCGAGTATGAGGTGTTCTCTTATTTCTAGACATTTACCACACACATGTGTCATCTTCGCTAAATTTCTGTCTGTAACTGCGCGTTCTAAGACACCCTGATCTTGTCTTAAAGACAGGGCACTGCCTCTTGAGATATCATAAAACGAATCCTCCCTGAGCGAGGCCCCTTGTAAGAAGTGGATCGTGCTGACGAGCGCCTTCTCATCAAAATTCTCACCAACACTGTACTGTGCCTGGCAGTGCCTAAGCATTTTAACCCATCCTTTGATGGCGCGTGCCAGTTCTGTGGGAAGGTTGCTGACACCTTTCACATAGTTTGGGCGTGCCAGTCAAACCCGTCAGTCCCCACCAGAGGGGACTGGGAGGCGGTCCTGCTGGGCTGTCAAGACCTGAAGACCCAAAGGGCCTTGGTTCAACGGACGCGGGCGGCGTTGCTTGCCAATGGGGCCCCGAAATTAGGTCTCCGCCTAGTATTGTGAGGGGAAGGAGCCAATAGGGCCCCAGTACAGTCACCTCTCTGCAACCATTTATTGGACAATAATGTTTTTCACCGCCACAGCCAAAATGGATTTCATCAAATGAATAAAGTTTTTAACTTCCACGTTTTTGGCCTAATGCTCTTTTCTCCGCCCTTGTGCCCCGCATACTTACTGGTTTGTTTCCTAGTCCTTTTCCGCCATTATTAGTCAATGCTCTTTCCGTATAAGTATTTAAATACCCTAGCTGGCCACCAGTTATCGTCCAGCTTCCTCCGGCGTACTTCATATAAAGTTTTGTGATTCCACGTTAGCGTCACCAAAAGGATTAACGACGACGTCATGACAAGCGGTCAATGTCTGACTGGAGGGCCTCCCTTCCTTGAGGGGCACTTGCCACTTTGTATTTGATGCAGATTAACGCGCTACACGATCAACCAACCAACCAACCAATCAATCAATAGATCGATCAATCAATCAAGCAATAAAGCAAGCAAGCAATCAGGCAAACTATCAAGCGATCAATCGATCAATCAATCAAGCAAGCTATCAAGCAATCAATCAAGCAATCAATCAATCAATCAATCAATTTTATTTGCAAAGCAAGCTTGAGGGCTTCAAGGCGAAAAGCTCCTCTAGGCAGCTTGACTTGGTCTCTGATATCCACACTTGACTTTAGACAAACCACAAAGCAGTGAAAATACAGTTACGATCATAAAAACACAGTCTACACACCACCTTACCTTGCAATGGATAGCAATGGAGTTAGACGGCTTAGTTCCAAGGCACTCAACAAATGAAAAAACAGACATGATGCTGAGGTTTACACAATAAAAAAAAAACAAAATTAATTCCCAATGCAATGAAGAATTAATCATGTTTAGATTCAAATAATCGGCTTCAAAAAAGTTCTTTTATAAACCTACAATAAAGGAACAATGTAGTAAACAATCCAACAGCAGGCAGCTGGATATACGGATACAATATGTTAATGGCGTAAAAAATATTGCCTCATCCGTTTTAGTGTTAAAATCTCTTTGTCTTTTATCTTGTATAACTACAAGGTAGGAACAGTTGAATGTAATGCTTGTACTCTGAAATTGGTACGCAGCTGAGATGGAAACCACGGGTCTTTGCTGCATGTGTTTGCGTCCCTGACATTAGGTATTAAAGATCCAGTCGATATTAAATAATTATTCAAGAATTATGCTTAGGGACCTCGGCCCCGGCTTGGTCGTGGCTCTCAAAGACCTCATGAACACCTATTGGCGCGAAGGCAAAATCCCACAGGATTAGAGGCAGGCTAAAGTCACCTTCATTCCCAAAACGGGCAAGAAACTCTCTATACAGAATCTGAGACCCATATCACTGACTTCCTGTATAGGCAAGTTGATGGAACACGTAATCCTTAACCGCCTACATGGGTTTGTGGAAGACAGCGCGCCGCTTCCCTATACCATGATTGGCTTCAGAGCGCATTTATCTACACATAATGTCATATGCTTCAATTGAAGTCCGACATCACTGACCCCGTGCAAGCGACGGGCACGAAGGCAGTGCTCGGAATAGACCTGAACAAGGCATTCGACAACGTCTTGCACGAGGCTATCCTCACGAACCTATCTGACATTAATCCCGGGCTGCGGGTAATCCCATATATCCGCCCCTTCCTTTCAGAGACGACTGCGGAGCTCGCAGTGGGTGCGATCAAGTCTGACCCCTCTAGGGGCACAGGAACACCTCCAGGTTCAGTCCTCTCGCTTTTTATGTTCAATCTGTCCCTCATAAAACTTCCCTCAAACTCGCCGCCATACCAGGGTTTTCTACGCGGACTTTCTATGCGGACGACATCACTATGTGGGTAACCACCGGGCGTGACGGCCAAGTAGAGAGTACACTGCAGCAAGCGGTAGACACGGTCGAAACAAGCGCCCAAGCGGGCCTCTCGTGCTCGCCTAAAAAATCTGAACTCTTTGTACTCAGAAAAAAGCCCAGAGGATTACATCTCAATAACTATGTTCCGCCGCCTTCCTTAAATGTATTCGTAGGAGGTTTGTCAGTGAAGAAGATATCCACCATACGCATCCTAGGGCTATACATGCAAACCAACCGCCAAAAACACCTAAACTATTGACAAACTTAAATCTACTGTCAGTATGACGACGTGACTTATCCGACGAATAGCCAACCGCAGACTGGGTGTCTAGGAAATGGATCTTTGTCGCCTGGTTCAGGCCTTTATTTTAAACAGAGTCGTATACTCTGAGGCCTACCTCCGCCTCAATGCAGCGGAGAAGAATAAAATCGATAGCATATCATCAAGCAAGCTTACAAGACCGCCCTCGGTCTACCGCGTCGCACCTCAAAAGAGTGCTTTTAAGGCCCGGCATACATCCAATTGAGTCCTGTAGAATTCGAATGAAAAGAAAATAGGATACGATAACCACCCGCCGCGGTGGCTTGTTGGTTAAGGCGCTAGTCTTCAGAGCAGAACGACCCCGGTTCGAACTGGACCGCGGTGGCCGCGTTTCGATCGACAAAAACGCTAAAAAGCACCCGTGTGGCACCCGCCGCGGTGGCTCAGAGGTTAGGGCGCTCGGCGGCTGCGTCTCGATGGAGGCAAAACGCTAAGGCGCCCGTGTGCTGTGCGATGCCAGTGCACGCTAAAGATCCCGAGGTGGTCGAAATGATTTTTGGAGCCCTCCACTACGGCACCTCTTTGCATCTTGCTTCACTCAGTTCATCCTTCATCCCTTCCCTTACGGCGCAGTTCAGGTGTCTGCCGAGATGTGAGACAGTGCTGCGCCATTTGCTTTATGCAAAAAACCATTCAATCTTCCGTGCTCTGTGCGTTGTCAGTGCACGTTAAAGATATTATTCCGGAGAGCTCCACTTCAGCATTTCTTTCGTTCTTTGTTCTTTCACTTCCTCATTTACCCTTCCTTTACGGCACGGTTCAGGTGTCCAACTACATATGTGAGACAGTAATTTCCTTTCCTGAAAACCAATTTTCTAGATCCTCAGGTGGTCGAGATTATTCTGGAGCCCCTCACTACCGCACCTCTTTCCTCTTTCTTCTTTCACTCCCACCTTCCTCTCTTAAGGCGTGGTTTCAGTGTCCACCGATATATGTGATACAATTACAAAACGATTTTCTTTCCTCAAACACCAATTTTAATTTCAATACCTGTACAGGTGTTCTACCATAAAGAGTCGATATTTTTGCAAAAACGTACTTTGCGGCGATAAATGTAGAATATTGGCAGTTATACGCAAATTTTCTTATGCCAAAGAATTATTCTATAGACATTTTGTTCTGTTGTGGTCATGTAGACTAGGCAGCAGTAATTAATATAAGCTGCAAACAAAGTATAGTAAACCTGTAGTTTAATGTTCGCAGGTAGGGGGAGGAAAAACAGTTATTAAGAGCATAAATACTGGATGGGTTCAGTAAGACAACCCTTTGGTCGCCGTCATAATCCTGGCCCTCTCAACCAGCTATTTCTGGTCGAGGGGACTGTGGCTATGAAGGGTTGCCTCCCAGCGCTCATATGTCTGATAGGAATTGCTGTCGAAGTCTGGGTTTTTTTGACATTTCAGAACTGCGTGAATGAGTGTGCCAACTGCTCCACAGAAGGGGCATAACGAATCGTAGGTGTATGGATACCATTTACTCATCAAGTAGGGACTGGGCAGAGAATTAGCTTGTAGTCGCCTGATAATGCGCTCTTCAAATTTGCTACGGGTTTTGTGAAGAAGAGGATATTTCCTTCTTATGATCTTATAGTACTGTGTAATTTCTGCGTAGCTTAATAAGGGTGAGAGGTTGTTAACAGTGTCAGAGAGAGGCTGCGTGCCAGATGTTCGGAGGAGGAGAGCTCGAGCAGCTGTGTCGGCTGACCCATTGCCCATCGTTGAGAGGTGCCCTGGCGTCGCGCAGATGTGGACTTTCGAAGGATTAGCCGTTTCGAAAATTTTTCCAACAGGGAGCGCCAACGCGGCCTCTGAGGCAATTGCGTACCGCTGCTTGTGAGTCGGACATAACCGTTGTATCGTTGTTCTTTGATATTGCTAGTGCGATAGCTGCTTCTACAGCCTATTTGGTATTCATCGCTTGAATAAGGCTGCTGCAATTATATCTCCCCGGGCTGAAACTACTGCAATTGCCGTGACCTCATTAACGGGTCCAGCCGCATCGACATAGATTGTGTCTTTGCTTCCACACCAGCGCTTAGAGAGGTGTCTAGCTCTGGTTAGTCTGCCTTCTTTGTTGTATTCCTCATCCATGTGTTTTGGTACGGGGTGAGTCTTGATGTGTTGTCTGATCAGCATGGGCTCGGGGGGGTAGCCAGGGGTGGGGTTTATGGGGCCTCAGCCCCCCCCCCCCCCCCCTCCGAAATTTTTTTCGGACTGTCACGCACCGCTGAACAGCTGATCAATGCAACCACCGGCACCGGAAGTCATTCTCGATTTTGCCACTTAGTGTATTTTTCAGACTAGAAAAGACATTTTGGCGCGACCATTGTTAACTCGGGTTAGATTTCGTGGAAACTCCCATGCACCTGGAGTCATGTAACGCAAGGGGCCCCATCCTAGCACAGACTTTCAGGGGCCTATCGATGGCTCGCTGTTGCGACTAAAATTTCGGTGCAATTACTCGTAATACATGACCGGTGACAGCTGCGGCTGCGCAGTACACTGGAACGAAGAGGACAGCGTCATTGAGATTTTTCCCTGGCCATTGAATATGTACAAAAATATAAAGGTTCTTCAAAGACAAACATTCATTAAAATATTTGTTGCTAATTTCAAGGACTTTACGTTTTTCATATCAGGGGCATGCACTGCTTTGCTGGTTCCGGACCGATATAGTTCTATACTTTGTGTGATATTTTCTTTGACTAATACGCAGAACATGGAAGCATTGGTATCAGTTATGTGTGCCTTGAGTGAACGATAAGGGGATAGTTGGTATGACATGATTACAAGACATAAAACGGAGCAGGGGACGACACAGAGAAGAGAAGGAAACAGGACCAGCTCGTCCTGTTTGCTTCTTTCCTGTGTCTTGTCCCCTGCTCAGTATTATGTTTTGTATTCATGTCTGCCACGACTTTTAAGACATACGAATACATTCTTTTATTTGAAAAAAAATACATATTTCACTTGTCTATGCAGTGCGTAGCGTTATCTAATACACAATGGCATTGTCAATGGCAATACAGTTATTATTGTTGCGTTTGATCCTTCCACAAATTCTATGAGGAGCCCCCCAACATGAGCCCCCCCCCCCCCCCCCCCGAACAAAATTTCTGGCTATGCCACTGGCATGGGCATGTCGATCTTGTTGGCGATTTTTCGGGGTGGATGGATTCTCAGCTTTTGTAATATTTTCCTGCCCAGGCTCAGATGTTGAGAGCCTGACAAAATAGTCTACACGGTGGGCCTCTATTAGTTTCTCGATGGTGTTATGGATCTCCAGCTGTAGGAAGCACTCAGTGGATGTGCATAAAGGGAGTCCCAGCGCCGTCTTAAATGCCTTCCGAATAATAAGATCCGGTTGGTTTTTCTCCTTTTTGCTAAGCCGCAAGTACGGTGTGGCGTATATTATCTTAGAGAGAATGAAAGCCTGAACTAATCTTATGGCCTCCTTCTCTCTTAGCGCATTTATTTTCTTGATTACCCGGCGCAGCATTCTAGAGACTTCCTTGGAATAGGCTTGGAGCTGTGTGATTGTTGTGGTGTAAGTGTTGCCACTGCGTATGACGAGCCCCAGGATCTTGATTTATTTCTTGATCGGAATGCGCTGGAAGAAAGCTTCGGCATTGCGACAATGCGTCAGTGAAAGAAGTTTTTTGTATAGTTGAAACATGTGCAGGTCCCAAATAAGGTGCGAGGAAAATGTCACGCCTAGTATCTTATGATCTTAGACAATATCAATTTTTGCCCTCAAATGTGATAATACTACATGGAGGCGGCAGGTCGAAATGCCACAAACTACGTGGTGTGTGCAACCACGTCGCAATGTATACCCTTATCTCCGAAGCCACGGTGCGCGCCCCTTCCCCAACCGCAGCGGACGAGACAAACTATAGCGCTGGCCATAGCTGACCGCCGTACGCGCACAGTCCTGAGAGACTCAGAACGAGCAATCCGAAATTACTCCGCAGGCTACATCTGCCTTCCCGCCACGCGCATCCTGCGCGGCTGCTCTCCCGAGCGAAAAATTGACCTAATCTGGGTACCCGTCCACGCGGGCAACTCTGGAACCGAAGGGGCTGATTGACTTGCCCGAGAATTAACAATCCGGGCTGCCGGCCCCACGGATCCAGACGTCCTCACTGAAGCCCCCCAGACTTTTGCCCAATTTTCACGAAGAAACGAGACGCCGTTTCCCACCTACCAACCGCGACCTCAGTCGAGCGCAAGCCGCAATGCTGCGCAGATTGCAGATGCACTCAATTCTTAGCCACTCCAGGGTAGCACTAATCGCCAACCGGGAATATGACCCCACATGCCCAAATTACAACCAAGGAGAACCGGCCACTCAGGCGCACATCCTCTGGGGATGCGAAAATAACCCGCCACCACGTGCCCTGTTGGCAGCTCCATTTGCGGATGGCTGGGACCAACTCCGCACCCATCCAGACACGACCACTCAACTTGCATTCATTTCGTGGGCCCAGAACGTCGCCCCCCCCCCTTCCTCCCCTGGGTTCCACACAGGATCCACATGCCCTAATTCCCCAATCCTGTGCCAAACAAAGTTGTCTCTCTGTCTCTACTAGGTTGAGTGGCTTACTTCTAAAACGAAAAATCATGTCCTTTGTCTTGTTTGGGTTAATATTTGATTAGATTCAGGTGAGAGCTGATAATGAACATAGACAGACGAAGATGGCATTGACGCACAGTACTAAAAAAGAATCAATAACCCAAGAACTGGGGACTGGGAGGCGGCACTGTCCAGCTCACATTTGGACGACCAGCTTTCGCTAGTGGGTGTGTGGTGAAAACAGGAGAGAGGAGGTATGCTTGAATCAGACCGGTGTGGCCGCCGCCCGGGCGCTTCCGACTAATACCTGTGCTACACGGGTACGTTGAAATGACATTCGAGTCGCACGGCATTCGAAACTTCGAATGGCATTCGGACTGGACGCGCCCGCATGGTGCAACACGACTATTCCAAAAGCATTCGAAAGCTTCAGTATTCTGCCGCCAAGCTACAGGGCCGCTGCTGCCGTCAAGTTTTGTTTTAAACAAATATAGCAGCAACAATTAATTTGTATAATTACAGTCTGCTATAAAATTGCTACTTTTAAAAGTAATATGTCATTTCTAATAAATTTTACTATTTATTCATTACTAAACACCTCTGTTCTTACAGAGGCCCAGGCCCCATAGCCCTGCCATTTTTTGTGTGCAGTCTGTTGGCTACATTGGGCTCTATCTCCTGCGTGTGTCGAAAAAAAACGAAAAAGTGCAATAAACTTCACTGAATAAAAAAAAAGCTCACTTAAAATGTACGCACAGATGCACACGCCCACAAAATATAAAGACAAAACACAGCAAAAGCAACAGCACAAAGTGTAAAAACTGGCACCGGGCCAAAATGGCTGCCTTTCTTTCCTACGATGGGTTCCAGAGTATGCGGTAAATATTTGCTTGCTAACAAAACATCTGGAAAAGATCCGTGTAGTGTATATAAATAGTATTTAGAATTTCATCGTTTAACGAACGTATTTGCTCTTCAAAACTTATGCTGCCACCTATGGCGCGAAGACGCTGCGGTAGAGAGTAGTCGCGCTTGCGCCTCGAAGGCATTCCAAAACCTCGATTGTCTCCGCGGAGCTCCGTCGACTCGGACGTCATGTGAACCGAATGCCGTTCAAAAACGTCGTGTAGCAGTGCAGGTTTGGCATTCCAGTCAAATGACATTCGTTTGGAAGGCATTCGAAAAGCCCGTGTAGCAGAGGTATTAGGCTTGTTGGGCTTGTAAGTCGTGGCAGCCGAGCAGGGTCGCCTCACAGTCCTCCGGGGTTGGGTTGAGGGGAATAGCGGCGTTGGAAGGGCAGCCACACACCATGTGATAATTGTCCGAAGACACCGCTCTACGGTGCTGGCAGCTGCCGCTAAAGGAGCCTCTTCCAGCCAACACGTCATCCGAAGGTCATAATGGTCGGCGTCTGGCACGAGTGGAAGCCCTAGCCCGACATAATGGCAACAGAACAGGTGTATACTACGTGGACGCCCCCGGCCTTCACCCCGGGGGATGGCACACGGCAGCGGTAGTTCACAACAGCAGTACAGTTAATGGCCTCAACTTCAGAGCCCGCAGTGCAACAGACGCAGAGGAGGTCGCTATTGCTCTCGCTGCCTCACATTTGATTCAAAATGCATAATCACCGACTTACAAAGGGCGTGGCGGAAAGTCGAACAAGGCTGGACTCCCTTCCTAGTCAATTGAATCTGCCTAAATTAAATCTACTTAATATACCGAAAATCGTTACCTTAACGGGCCCCTGCTCATCAGGGGTTGGCAGGAAACGAGGAAGCTTACCCGCCCACACTGTGAGGAGAAGTCCTCGGATATCTACCACATGGTGTGGGCATGCCAGTCAACCCTGAACCTAGACCCCAAACCCAACCCCACCCCGGAGGACTGGGAGGCAGCCCTGCTCAACTGCTCCGACCTAACAAGCCAAAAGGCCCTAGTCGTCCGAGCCCGAGCAGCCCTGGAGGCCAATGGGCTCCTGTAACGAGGAGCCCACCTAGTGTTTGTAAGGGAGGGTCCCTTCAGGGCCCTCTCATACCTCCTCCATATATATTCCCAATAAAGTTTTCTCTCTCTCTACCCGCCTCGGTGGCTAAGTGGTTAGGGCGCTCGGCTACTGATCCGGAGTTCCCGGGTTCGAACCCGACCGCGGCGGCCACGTTTCGGTGGAGGCGAAACGCAAAGCCACCCGTGTGCTGTGCGATGTCGGTGCACGTTAAAGATCTCCAGGTGGCCGAAATTATTCTGGAGACCTCCAGCACGGCACCTCTTCCGTCCTTTCTTTTCTCAGTCCCTCCTTTATTCCTTCCCTCACGGCGCGGTTCAAGGTTCTGCCGTGATGTGAGACAGATACTGCGCCATTTCCTTTCCCCAACAACAAATTTACAGACGCAGCCGCCCGCGCGCTCTCTCCGGGCTGTTTTGTCCTCCCCATTCGATCAGCAACCCGATTTTAGTCCGGTCTATACCTTCAAATATATTACAACATGCTATCAAGATAGTCATCACCTTTAACCCCGCCCCATGTAAAGGTCTCAAAAAGATGAATGAGCGGCTCCTTCTCCGCCTTCTCCCCAACACGTTGATTTGCCAGGCAGCCCTAAACCAATTTGACTCCTCCGCGCGAAGTTTTTGGCTGCAATGAATAGATATTTACAAAGGGCACCTAAAAATAGCTGTAGGTTTAGCATTGCTAAGCACAAAAAATTGAGCGAAAGCACGTTTTTTTCGCGGATAAACACCATCGCCATGTACCTCTAAGGGCGCTTAAGTGGTCCTCTGACGTTTCTTTTCCTCAATATCAACAGAATCCTAACAGGGCCATTGAGGTGTCCACTATAGTTGTGAGCCAGTTACAGATGCTTTTCTCTCTCTCTCTCTCTCTCTCTCTCTCACACACACACACACACACACACACACACACACACACACACACACACACACACACACACACACACACACACACACACACACACACACACGCACACGCACACGCACACACACACACACACACACACACACACACACACACACACACACACACACACACACACACACACACACACACACACACACACACACACACACACACACACACACACACACAACAATTACAAAAATGACATATTGTATGCTCAATACATTTCCGTTTACCTCACAAAACACGCATATTCACACGCATATTCGGCTAGTAGGTGTCTTGGGCACGAAGGAACAAAACCACCGACACGTATCAAAACCAGAACCGAACTCCCGCACCATGGCGTCACTTTCCACATCATGGCGTCGCCGTTGTTCCCTCGCTCTACGTCCGGTCATGATTTGGTTGCGGTTTTGGCGCAGCCCCGCCCTGATGGCTGAGTGGTTAGAGCGCTCAGCTCCTGAGAGAGAGAGGAGTTGCTGCCAGGAAGAAAGAAAAGGAAAGTGCACAGGCCTGCTCACTGGCTCAAGCCGAGCCGCAATCGCTACCACGTGCAGATAGGACAGTTGAAAGATGGGATAGAAAGACAGGATAGTAAAAACGCGCTAAAGACAAGGCCGATCCCGGAGGCAGTGAAATAACGGGCCAACCGGTGGCGGGAGTGAAGGATCCTTCAAACACTCCGCCACATTTCTAAAAATAAGTCCAACTGCACCCGTAACAGATACTCTACGGGGTCCGGACAACAATAATAATAATAATCCTGAGCCGGAGTACCCGTGTTTGATGTCAGCGGCGTGTTAAAGAGCCCCAGGTTGTAGAAATTTCCGGAGCCCTTCACTACGGCGTCGCTTATAGCCTGAGTCGTTTTGGGTTCGAACCCGACCGCGTTGGTCGTTTTTATATGGAGGTGAAACAAAAAAAAATTTGCTGGTGGCTTAGTTTTGGTTAACCCCGGTCGAAAGCGATAAGCTGAATCTCACTGCCTAGATTTGTGTTCGAGCGCCTGGCGGTTTCTGTAGATAGCCATACTGACACCCAAAGTAGTAAGCATTTTTTATTTGTTAAACATCTTGCTTTCTTCAAGTGAGAATAAAGGCGCTCACAGAAGACTATATATATTTAATATAGCTTCGGTGGCATTTACAACAGTACTATAACTAGTTGTATGCGGAGAGGAAAATTAAAATTGGTTTGATGAGGAAAGGAAATGGCGCAGTATCTGTCTCGCGTATCGACGGACACCTGAACCACGCCGCAAGGAAAGGGATAAATGAGGGAGCGAAAGAAGAAAGGAAGAAAGAGGTGCCATAGTGGAGGGCTCCGGAGTAATTTCGAACCCCTGGGGATCTCTACCGTGCACTGACATTGCAGAGTCACGGGCGCCTTAGCCTTTCCCCTCCATCGAAACGCAGCCGCCGCGGTCGGGTTCGAACCCGCGATCTCCGAATCAGTAGCCGAGTGCTTTAACCACTAAGCTACCACGGCGGGTAATTGAAAATTGGTTTTTGAGGAAAGGAAATGGAGCAATATCTGTCTCACATCTCGGCGGACACCTGAACCACGCCGGTACGGCATAAAGGTACGGTACGGGATAAAGGAGAGACTGAGAGATGAAAGGAAGAAAGGGGTGCAGTATTGGATGGCTCCTATGGGAGGATTTGGTTGGTAACAACTTTATTTAAAAGTCCTGCAGAGATTTCGCCGACGGAGCCTTATGTCTCCCACGTGGGGACGTCGAGGTGTTGCCACGCCGTCGCCTCGCGGGCGTGCTGGACGGCCCAGAGAGTCACCGAGTCTGGGGCTGCGCAAGGCAGCGTTCCACCGCGGCGGGAGGGTTCCGGAGTTAGCACCGTCAGGGTTTTTGCTACAGTCCCAGAACATGTGGGGTAAAGTTGCTATAGCAGTGTGGCAGACAGGACATATATTTGTCGGGTATATTCCGGGGTAGAGTCTTTGGTATTGTGCGGGTTGGGGCTCCTGAGTAATTTCCACCACCTGGCATGAAAAGAAACTTGGTTTTTGGGAAAACGAAATGGCGCCGTATCTGTCTCACATATGGGCCGACACCTGAGCCTCGCCTAAAGGAACGGGTAAAGGAGGGAGTGAAAGAAGAAAGGATGGAAGAGGCGCCGTAATGGAGGGCTGCGGAATAATTTTTAACCACCTGGGGAATATTTAACGCGCACTGACATCGCACAGCACACAGGCGGCTTAGCGTTTCGCCTCCAAGGCACCCGTGTGGAATGCGATATCAATGCACGTTAAAGATACGCCTGGTGGTGGTGGTAGTGGTTTTACTAAAAATAATAGTAAAAAAGGAAGGAAAAGATTTTTGCTAGCCCCGGCATCTGCCATCGATAGTGAAGCACCTCAGCTGGGACAGCGGAAATAAAGGATAGCAGGTAGAATGGAGAAATGAAATGAAAGAGGTGATGGGACAGGAATAGAGGATAGGGGGAGAAGTAATATACACAAACTATTTACACAATAAGAAATGTGTCCAGGTTGTGCGCGTGATTAGTTCATTTTAGAGGAATTAAATCACACACGCGCACATCACTCTGTTGGTTACAACTGAAGTGGGGCGTCCAGTTATTAATCGTTCAAGGTGGAACTTGCGGAGCGTTCGGTCACTGCGTGTAACTACCTGACGGAGAACAGACGGGACGTCAAGCCCGTGTGTTCGAGGAATGCACAGAGGCTCACCAAAGTTCGTTCACGAGTGCGCGCACTGCCCTGCGGCCACAATAGCGTCTTGATGGAGTCTGGTAGTATGCGCTGCGCCCTATAGGCCGCGAGCATATCGCGACGAGCATCGGCGAACGCGGCACAGTGAAGGAGCAGGTGTTCTAGTGTTTCCACTGCACCGAATCCGTCACACACATCACTCGTCGCGATTCCGTGACGCACCCGTCGTTCCCCGGGCCACACGCAGCCAATGCGCGCGCGGCGCCAAATGTCAGTTTTCGTAGATTCTACCACTCGGTTTCATAAAAATAACTGATAATTTTAATGTTATGCCTCAGTAATTCCCGAATTATCTTTGTTCTAATAAGAATTTCATGCGAACAATTGGGCGGAACTGTGCAATTGAATGTAGAAATCGCGGCCAGATATTTTTTCAAAGGCGGAAGTAAGTTTGCTGTCATACCTTGAGGTCTTTCTTTCACTGTATTTGAACACTTTTGCCGGCGGAGACTAACGCCAGTGGCTCCATTGGCAGTGGGAGTAGAGAGTGTACCAGTTTATCCAAGTTTAAAAAAATGAAAATTTTTCACATCTCAGTAGACTGCCGAACCGCGCCGTAAGGGGAGGGAGGATGGTGGGAGTGGAATAAGAGGGAAAGTGGTGCCCCAGTGGAGGGAGGTTAATAAGGCGGAGGTTTCTAGACGCCACTAAGAATTGCGGGCCCGCCGCGATGGCTCAGTGGTTAGGGCGCTCGGCTACTCGTCCGGAGTACCCGGGTTTGAATCCCACCGCGGCGGCCGTGTTTCGATGGAGGCTAAACGCAAAGGCTCAAGTGTGCTGTGAAATATCAGTGCACGATATCAGTGCACGTTAAAGATCCCTAGGTTGTCGAAATTATTGTGGAGCCCGCGACTACGACACCTGTTTCTTCGCTTTTTTTTTCATTCCCTCCTTTATCCCGTCCCTTACGGCACGGTTCAGGTGTCCGCCGAGATTTGTGACAGATACTGCGTCATTTCCTTTCCCCAAAAACCAATTGTCAATTTTTTTTTCACGCGCCCGGACTTGATGTTATTCAGGAACGGGGAGATGGAATGGAAGGACAGGATGGAGAACTTGGGGAGTGACCATTACTTATTGAGCTGGAAAGTGGGAGCACAAACCACCAAGAGAAAGATTGCCGAAGGCAAAATCATGGACTCGGACGCCTTCAGAGAAGAAAGCGAAAGGAAGGTGGGAAGCATGGAATACATCAAAGAGGGTTCAAGAGGCTGAGGACATCATGGAATAATGCATGAAAACACTGGACAGGACATTGTACAGCTATCCTAATCAGCTAACCAGAGAGCTTTCAGCGGCCTTTCACATCCGTAAGAATCAGCACACGTGTATTGCTGACCCCATGGTGGTTCTGCATGAAAAGGAGCTTTCTTGACGCGCCTGCATGAACACTTATCCTGATGCGCCTGAGTGAAGGCTTCTTTTGTTTTGTTTGCGGTGTTTTCTCTCTTTTTGTGTTTCTTGAATAAACGCCCAGTTGGGAGTAAGCGCTTGTGTTGTTTGGTCTTCTTTGTCCGTTGTCCTGAGTGCGCTTTATATATTTTTACAAGATGCAATATCAACTAGCTCAAATGCCGATTCTGCTGCAGTTCCCAGGAAAGACTTTAGGGTCATTCCAGGCCAAACGTAGCAGAGTTTGCGCTTGACCCCCTTCGATTTTGTCGATAACCTTTGTGGCTCTTTATCGAAGTGGCTAAAGTAATAACCCTTGGTAACTTCGGCGAAATTTTTTTTTGTGTTGCTTTGTTTCAATATTTTCCCCCAAATACACTGTTTTTCAATTTTTTTATACTGTTTCGAGGTATCGGCGAGTAACAAACACGCTTCGCCGCTTCTCTATGAAATATACTGTCTCGTGAAATGGTTTAAAGATTTATAATTTATACCGGTTTACCGTCCCAAAGCGATGATGATGATGATGAATTTTATGAAGCAAAAGCATCTATGGCCAAAGGACGCTATGGCACAAGGTATTTTCGGCTACTCAAGGTGGGGTCAAGGTCCAATTTTCCAAGAATTTCACCCCAGATAGGTCCAGCACCTGGCCAAGGGACCACCCAAAGCGGCTCAGGCTATGAGGGACGCGTTAGTGAAAGGCTCCGAAAATTTTGACCACCTGTGGTTCTTTAACCTTCACTGAAATCGCACATTACGTGGGCCTCTAGAATTTCGCCTGCATCGAAATTCGACCCATGCGGCCGGGATCGAAGGCGTGTCTTTCGGGCCAGCAGCCGAGTGCCATAGCATTGAGCCACCACGGCGTCAAATGGTTTAAAGTATGATACAAGACAGTATATTTCAGAAAATAATGACGAAGCTAAAAAAATTGTGCTGTGCAGCGTTTTCACGCATAATATTCATACAGAGGCGTTTCTAGTAAAAAATAAATTGTAGCTCAATTTGATAGCTAGTTGCATCTAAATTTTGGTCCGCAATTTTTATCGGAGATTTTTTTTGTTTTAAGCAAGAAAAAAAATTGAAGTTAAGCGGTGGACGTAGAGCCATGATTGCCCCGTATCGCCACTTCCCTGCTAGGCATGCTTTTTCCGGTTCTCTGAGAGTCACACGCTGCCCGTGAAGCGCGCTGCAGCAAACATTAAGTAGGTAAGAGTGCTCCAGGGGGCTCTGTCTCGTCAACGAAGCCTGTGCGTTGGCCGGCTGGAAGATCGAAATCGGTCCACGGCGCCATGACGGCTGTCGCGACGGCTCAGTCGCAGTGTCTGAGTACGCATGACGCAGGGAGAAGAAATTATGTGGTCGCCTTTGCTACATGGACCGATCGCTAGGCAGCGCAAAAGCGGCGTTGTGACAGCGGCAGCAAGGTGCTTTTAGTAGGCTCCGCGCTGTACGTAAGGCATCAGCTACTTCGTGACTTCGGCAGTGGTTACGGAGACAACACAAGAACCTATGCAAGCAAGTAAATATGCAGCCTTTGAAAATTGTCATGCTTCTGAGCCCCCATAATTCAGTTACCCTTCAGATATAAGGGTAATTTCATTAAATTTCATGTATTATAAGGGTAATACATTAAACGGGAATTGCATGACGCTATGCTACTCGCGATGCGATGTACGGAGGTGCGCGTGCGCCGCTGCCACACGCCAAGAAGCGAAGAGCCTTGGCTAAAGAACAGCGCTTTTCATTGTAGCATCTGTTGCCACCGCTTCAACATTCAGTCGTCTCACTTTATCAAGAATTTATGACCAAACTAGTACCCCGTCAGGATTGATAACATCAGTGATGAAAGTTCTTGTGTACACGTAGTCTATTTCGGTGTAGACGTCATAAGTTTAAATCCAGCGGCAGGAAAAATTCTAAAGGCAATTTTATCAGCGATAAATGTGCATTTTGCTACCAGACTAAAATGAAATAAGTCATGAAGAGCCATAGAATGAATTTTAATGCGAAAGCTTTATTGGCCGCAAACTCACGATTTCGCTGTGGCGGTACTCCATCGTGGCACGTGACCTCACAACGCGTGCCTCGACGCGGAATGTTGCTGTGCTTCGCGCGCTCGCCGCGCCATCTGGCATGACGTCACATCGCGCCGCTCGCCGCCGCCGCTGTTTTGTAGGACGTCACACCGCGTTCCTCGTCGTTGCGCTCGCCTCCGCTCGCTTCGGAAGCTGCGTCGCATGCCTGATAAGATGCCACAGGATTGAAAAGGAGAGCTCGCGTGCGCCGCAACCACAGCTGAGGCGACAGTATGGACGGCGACAATTCTGATAAGCTGGAGGAGAGCTGGAATCGACAGCGGAACGAGATGAAGTGGAAACGAATCGCCCAGGAAACAGACGAACAGCGCGTCGTACGACTGGCTAAACACCGCCGTGAATATGCCGCCGCAAGACAGGCACGTTTAACGTCCGGTGTCTCGGCCGCTAGCAGCAGCGACAGCAGCCGGAGGAGAGACCCGAGTCCTGCTTCACTGAAGACGGCCCGTGATGAACGATGGAATGCGACCAAGAGACTTCAGCGGCGGGCTCAAGAAACTGAAGAACAACGTGCCGTTAGCCTAGAGAATAGGCGTAAGAGTGACGCGACCCCTTCAATCCCTGGATAGCCTCGGTGCTGAAATCAAACATGGACATACAGGTCATACTGGACGTTTATGCCTGTGCTTCATACGTTGTGGAATATGGGAACAAGGCCAACGGGAGAGTTTCACACTTGCTTTCGCTACGTATATCCTGGCATAGTCGAGCTAAGCCACTGCCATTTTTTTACCGAGAACGAGGATTGCATGGATTTGTCCTCCAGTGGTATTAGCAACATTTGACGAAACTAGGCAGCTATTTAATATGCAATTCAGTGTGCAAAAGTACTCAACTCATGGCACACCGTTTGCTGCTGCATCGATGATGTCGCAGACCTGACACTGCCAATAGGAACCTCATATATCAGAGCTGGACGAATGCTTCACATCATTTTAGAGTTATGCCACACTAAAATATGTATTTCGCTGTACTCCATGCAAATATATAGCAGCATTAACCTTGTAAAAGAAGTTATCAAGCCATATCGGTTCTGCGGCCCGCGTTAAGATATCGTAACTAAAAGAAGAAACCACGTTTCGCATGCATTTCGGGCAGATTGAGCGTAAAATAATTCTGTCGTCTGGAAAAGCAGTTCTCTAGTTTTCGATCGAGGAGTCATGTGGGCTTGCGAGTTTGTCGGCCGTATGAAAACGGACTTTTTAGCGAGATGGTGCCATTGCCCAGATAGTCTCCACCGCGGAAAGAAGAAAGAATATTGCAATGTATTATAACCAAATTTTTCTTCTCTGGTGAAAGGAAGCGTCATCAACAGTGCTGTTGAGTAACAAGTAGCAAAAACCGCACTCTCGATTGCTGCCGCCTCCTGGAATAGAGCTATGCCGTCATTTATGTACCAACAAGTTCCAATCGATATATCCACTTTGAAATTGTTTCTAGAAGCCAGGAATGTCGAAAGAATAGGTGCCGCCAAAATTAAAGGGACCACGCGACTGGCGGACAAACTGATTTCCAGCGCACTCTAATAGCGGAAGCGCATGCTGAGAACGAGGGTCCGGCGGACCCATCTCGCAGTTTTGATGCTGCCTTATTAGCGGCACGGGCGATTTTGTCATCAGTGCGCGTCAGGCGCGCTTTTAACACATTATTCAAGAATTTATTGTTGGCACGCATCGTGCCGAAAGAGTGTCTTTGACGGCCCGAGTGTTATGCTTCGTCACGAATGCGACCACTGCCTAAGGATTGGTGTCCTCCTGCCTAAGGTAGTTCGCGTTTCGCTTCGAGGTTATTCTTCAAACACCGAATCACGGTGTGCCATCCACAAATCCTTGCATGAAGTGCCCCTGACGAGCATCGATAGAAGCAGATCAGCTGCGGCTTTGCTGACGGTCAGGCCAAGGTTCATGTTCTTGGTCGCGTTCGAAGGGACAAAACGTGTGCCAAAACATTATGCCGGAATACCAGGTTCAACTTACGATTTAAAATACCCTATAACGTGGTGCCACATCACTCACTAAAGAAAAATTTAGTATAGAAATACAAAAATGATCGTGTGAATAAATTAATGCAATTTAACTTTTCTTCTAGCTTAAAAAAAGATGTCAAATTTGCTTGTAGTAATAATACTGAAATTAGTATCATATGACACAAAGTCCGTTCGGTTATCTTACTACGAGGGAAGAAGGCCGGGCAGTGACTCCGGTTAAGCAATGTCGGGATGCCCTTTCCAAGCATCTGCGCACGGCATGGGTTCTCTGTGCCAAACGTGGTCGTATTTTGTTGCTTGGCTTATGGCGGTTTAACGTCCCAAAGTGACTCAGCATCGGCCGTGGTAAATCCTGAAGTTACCTTGCGGTAACTCCAGCCTTTACTGCAAGGTAGACGTTAACAGGTAAGCGGTAACAAGTTACTGCGAGCTAACTGTCTTGTTCTGTAAAGCCTTCATGAGCGCGCCGCTTTAACGCACGAGCGTTAGCTGTGTGGGGAGCTTAAGATATGAACGATAATTTTCCATGCATATATTAAGCGTTGAAGTAGCTTTAAATTCTTAGCGTTTAAGGTGGTTGTTTTAAACGGGCCTGCTATAGACGGGTTATACTTAGCGGCAGGTCCCTCATGCTTCAGTGGTCGCTGAAAACAACGCTGTACTGAATAATGCACTAAAAGATTGATATTGATTAGGGCGCGAAAACCTAAATATAGTTCGTAGCCATTTCAACATTGATTGTTGGGCTAGCTCAAGTTCTGTCACAGCTCGCGGGCTCAGTTTCCCTTCTGGCGTACAGTACCTGTACACCGCGGCGAAGTGATAAACAGGCTGGAATTGATGACCGGTCATTCTCGGTACCCACCCCCAGGGTGCTTCTACGTCTAACCGCTAGGTGACGCGCCGGTCCCCGATTTGGCGACTTTAACCTACATCAAAATGTTACCCGGTATGAAACCGCTGTCAGCACGCCAACCACGGCACGCAGTTGCCGCTGAGACACGGTAGCGGCTTCAGAATTGGAGACCATATTGATGCGAAAGATCTCGGAAAGTATGAACTAACCGATACGCTCATGTCACGTTCCAGCCGGTACTTTTATTAGAGCTGTTGCGTCATTCAACAAGGTATTATACACAAGAAGAGAATGTGTTCCTAGGAAAATAGCTATAGATTACGTGCCGCAGTTAGTGTGTGGCGCCTACATCCAGAAGGAGCACTTGGAATACGGGTTCATAGGCGCTGTGATGCGACAGCCGAAAGCCGACGAGAAGGCGGCCATGTTCATCGCAGGCACGTTACACCGCGCCCGTGGGCTCGCGTAGCGTCCACTCGACTTGCGGCTGTCCCGCTTGCACAGCGTCATGCAACGGCCGACGAAGTAGAGCTGATCGGCGGTAAGGTAGAGGCCAGGGAGCGTCTGGGTCTGCTGGTCGCTGGGTAGGCTCCGGAGCGCCTGGTAGGCCGTCGCAGCGCCCACCAGGTCCCCAATGTTCTCTGAATCCACGATGTCGTCGAGACCCGAGACTTTGTGCACAGAGCGTCGCGCCTGCGGTGTACGTCAAATCACGCACGTTTTTGCTCTCGTCAAATATGTACAGCGCGATGGACACAAGAGACCAAGAAAAAAACATTGCCGCCAGTGGTGTGTGTTTATGATTTTCGCCGCTTGATTCCTTTGACCGCCGATAAATGAATTCCATCCCCTTTAAACTATGCCTTCGCAATATCACCTAAAGTGCGAAGTGGTGGAGCGTACCGAAAAAGAATTACATATGGCATTCAAGGAATTTACGGGCGATTAATATGAGGGCATTGCAACTCTATTACATTGATGTTCGAATTCCATTCTAATGCTATTCCAATTCCATTCTGAATAAATTCCGATTTTATTCTGTGGCAGTTGATGTAGATGTAAGAAATGGTACTGACTTTTACTGGTCAACGTTTTGTATTTTACCGCCTTTGATAACGTGACAGCGTTTCGACCAGCCGCGAGTTTTGTAACGCCGCCACTTCATGGTCGACGTCGAGTGTTGTGTTCGGGACACATCTCAGGCTTTGCATTAATAAGTGCCTGAACTTAGCCGCTTCCTAGCCTGATCCAACGTTCCCGCCTTGCATGCTAGTTCTTTCGTTGCTTACTTGGAGAACGAAAGGTAAGCTTTTGCGGGTCCGTAGTCGATAACTGTAATACAGCTGTCTCAAAGACGAATTATCTATGCTGCGCTCGCTGGCGCGACTGAAAGTCAGTGAGGCTGAGAAAAACTAAGCTGGACGTGATGAGAGTTGACACAGAAAAGATATGGTGTAAAGATATAAGAAGGTGATGTCAATCATAAGGAGGGAGTGAGGCGACCCACTATATGGGCGAGGCATCTAGGAAGTACGCAACTAAACCAGCCTAACAAAAATTTAAATTTAACTTTGTTTGGAAAAAGAAACCAGAATAGCGGTAGGATATGATTTTTCCTATCCACATTGGTGCACTGGTAAAGCGCAGAAGAATAGCCTTCGTCGATATATATATATATATATATATATATATATATATATATATATATATATATATATATATATATATATATATATATATATATATATATATATAGTATATGAATGAATGATGGCGTAATCCGGTGTATCCAGTCTTTGGCTTGCCAACGGTAGGCAATAGGTCAAAACGAGAAACACGGAAATTACAGTTAGTGCACGTACTACCTCGCTACGCTTGAGTGGGAACACCCTCCAAGGGTACATTTTTCCATACAACCGAGAAAACTATCGATTTGAGCGCGCGCGCCGATGCTTCTAAAAGTTGTTCCCGGTGCCGCAGCGTGTCATCGATTCGGTAAAAATCGCTAACGCGCAATGGTATCTTCCTTATCCTCTCCATGGAGGCACTTCCTGTACCTCCAAAGGAATCGCATTCCTAAATACTACGTGCTAAGGATTGCAGGAGGAATACCTTGACCACTCTCATCACTAGGTGATATGAAAATCTGGCGAAGAGAAACTAGTAACCAAGTATGATCCAGAAGCAAATCCGGTAGGCAGTATTCTGTTTACAAAAGCTGTGCCTGGCACCAGCGCATGCGCTCACTGACAGCCGTAAACATGACGGCGTGTTTTGAATCAAAAGCCGGTCAGTTCCCATTAAGCTGGTGTAAATAGAATGGGGCATGTTCTTTTCATACCGTTCTAAAACACTTGTGCGGTGAAAGAGAGTTCTTAAAAGGTGCCCTGATTTCGCCTAATACAATGAAAATGCCGGCCATCATAGGAACATAAAAAGATGAAACTCGAGATTGGCGAACGAGATTTCACGACTACAACGTTGACGGTGCGAGAACTTCGCACGCAGATTTATCACGCCCTACGAGGGACCGCGTCAGTTTTTAGGGAGACTTGCGCGCAGCTCTGAGGAATCACGGATATAAACACGTTTCTAGAGATTAAATTCAGGCGGATGTCTGGGGTCTGGGTCCCTTTACCAGGATTGACAAGGAATCCGAGAACCCCCGCGCTATAATATAGAGGCTGCACCAGTTTTTATTCTTGTGTGTGGTGATCGAAACATTTCATATTTATCGTTTCGAAAATTTTACTGATATATTTAGTAAGAATCATGAACATGAGCCCAAACCTGAAGGTCAGCAGCTCTACATAAAGGCTGGGAGAAAAAGGAAAACCCGTGACTTCATACCACGTATCAGTACAGAGCTGGCAATTCAACTCCAAGGCTACCCAATAATGGGAAACACAGGGCAAAGTATTCCCCCCACCCCCAACCCTCAGGAGTAAAGAAAGCTTCCAGACTCCCCGAATTAAAAGAAAAAAGCGCTGAATAGTTTACTATCTTTTCTCTTTCTCTTTTTCGCCTCCCGGAGAGGAATAGTTTTACTTCTAATTTGCGCTATTATTTGTTTTTCTTTCCGGTATTTATTGCTATTTGTACACTTTGATTGCACCGCTTTGTCTTAAACTATGTGTAGAAGAGGCTGGGAGCCGCTTTTTCTCTGTCGCTCTTTATTTCCCTTTCCACCTGCGATGGAATTTTTAGTGATGCCCTTCGACGGAGTCGCACTGCAAGGAATGAGACGTTTGCGACCACCTCGCAAAGCTTTCCGGCGAAAATGGAAAGTAAGCGGAGTTCTGGCTTGCGACTTCAGCATTATGGGTTCTGCGTGGCACACGCTTTAAAGCAGGTGTTTTATGTTTATTTCATAACTATCTTCTCCTCTAGGCACATGTCCAAAACGCGATAAATGAACTTGAGACATTATAGCAGCGTCGGGCCGGCTGTATTAATTTGGTAAAGGGTTCATTCCGCATACTCTGCGGCGCAGATATGTTACACAAAATGTTCAATGCACCTTGTTATTCTTTTTAATATAATTAACGCGACTCACTGCAAGCTACGAATATGAAAATATTGAAAATATGGAAATATTGAAGGTCATGGTCTATTACTCTGATATGTAGCAAAATCTTTCTTTGAATGTCTTTCCAGCGATCACATCGAACTGTTAAGACAGCAGTAGAAAGACAACGGGCAAGGCTTTTGACGATAGCGAAAACGTGAATAGAAAAAAAAATACAAGATTGCCGTCGGGTGATCTGCGGATATACTGATTGCTATAGTGAAATATTGCATGAAAACTTTGCGCTCATAAACGGTTTCAAGCTCAAAAATGCTTTTGTCCAGTATTGCTGGGCCTGAGCATCTACTAGGGGCTTTGAAGAAACAGCCCCACGCCGGCGGTGTCCTTTCAAAGCGTGATGGCAAACATAAAATTTAATACGCCTTCACCCTGAATGCTTTTGAATACCACCCTTGTGTACCGCACTTGTGCACCGCAGTAGAAATTTCTGCGCATGAAGGATTCCACTCGATACATCCCACGTCCTTCTAGAAGGAAAGAAAGGTACCACCAAGTGCTAAGTGCGCTCACTTCAATGCGTGCCCCATGGCTTCTGCCATGACGTTTCAACACTGTGCGACAACTTTTCCTGCCAACCAAGCGGAAGATGCAGAGTCGAATCACGTCCCCTCTTCCTACTCAACGGATTGTACTCCCCCTAAGAAAATATTGCTTTCCCTTAAGATATGATACATTGTCTGTATTCGTTATTTAAGGCATATTTGCAGCAAAACTGCAAATTTAAACTTTCCAAAGTCAAAGATTAAACACTTTTAGTTATTAACACGATTTCCCGGAGTACTTCTTGTTACAAGGAGCTTTCGTAGATTGCCCGTTAAAAGGGTTTCAAATCGGGCTAGTATTCATGATCTTTCGATTATTGCGCTTTTGAGAACAATTAAACAAAATAGGGAAACAGTTCATAACACGGATGGGCAAACTGTCAACTGGAAGCTTAAAGCATTTAATCTGGAAAAGAAGGACCATGTGTAAGCGGCTCGTCTATTACACTTTAGAGACAAGAAAAGGTAGTCTTGAAAAACTAAAAAGAAAGTAAATGCACTACTTATGACAGTAATACGTGAAACGGAATTATCATGTCGTTATAAAACAGATGACACCTAAACTGCGACTTGAAATTTTATTTTCACTTGAAAGCATATGTACTTATGTACCGTGGAAAAAAAAATTCAACTGAAAGTTTGCGCATCCGTGTTTTGTGTTGTTTCGCTCTTGTGCTTAAATGTTCTCAAAATCGTAATCATGAAGACCACGTTCATAGATGGCGCCAGCTGCACCAGTAACGGAGCGAAGTTGCCGAGAAGTGATCAACCTGCACTGGAGGGGATGCCAGGTGCACTGTTATGCGGCGAAGCGATTTGGCGGAATGATGCACTAACGGACGATTCGCCCCTGCAGCCTTGCCTTCATTTCCAAGAAAAGCTACCGCCGAGAAAAGCTTGAAACAGGCTCCGGAAAACCTGGAGTGCTTGTCAGCGTAATGTGGTGCGTCTTGGATCCAATGAAAACTATAGCCTTGCAAATGCTCCTTGCACATGTAGCGCCAGCTCGGAACAAGTGGTGCAAGGTACCATGCAAAATATCAAAAGGTAATTCCCGCATGCCATGGTCCTTACATTAAATGATAATCGCCCCTCTTGCAGAGATTTTTTTCTTACATTATATATTTATTTCATTATATCCGCTTTGATTTGTACGAAATTAACCTTCCATTACAAGTGAAGAGGAGGAGGAAGAAAAGGAGAGACAGGGATGTTAACGTGAAGAATAATCGGTTTGCTATCCTGTACGGGGGGAAAGGAGTGTGGGAATACAAAAAATGGATAAAAGAGGGTATCAAGAAATTGAAGTTACTATGCAAAGTCAGAAAGCATTCGGTAAGTCACAGCCTATCGTGCAGGCCAGAAGTTCTCAATAAGCGGAGCAGTGCCTTGGAGGCCTGCACCGCCGATGATCGCCGCAGTCAGTGGCACAGAATCTTCATTTCCGTCAGTGGGCGTCGATCTAGACGCCCCAGCGCACGGCAGAGACACTGCCTTTCGGCGCTGTAGGCAGGGCATTCACTGAGTTCTTCCTAGCTGTTACAAGGGGCAGCCAAGAACCAATCTTGCTGTACGCCTCCAGGTCATCTCAAGGCGTCACAGCGGCCTGTGTTACGGACCAACAGACGCCTGGTGCAATGCCACTCACCTTTGCATGGGACTCGCGGAGGCAAAGCGCTCTGTTTACGTAGCGGGCTCGGGCATTTTTTGTGATCCACGGATTAAGCTGTTCGTTGTCATCATACTGTATCCCGGCGACGTCATAGGCATTCATAATGCGGTGGGCCAAAACCTGCAGTAAAGACAGGCAGGTATCACGGGGAAGTAGAACTTTCCTTCGAGCTAGTTGGTTCATTTAACAAAAAAAAAGTAGCATTGCGCGAACAAGAAAGGACAGGAGACTTAGAAACGCTCCCGTGGTGTCGTTTTCGTGTCTAAGTCTCCTGTTCTGTCTCCTTTCTTATTCGCACAGTCATATTTTGCTGTCACGAAGAAGAGCTTTTGCTTCAAGCATGGTTGACCCTGGACTTTTTTCCACCCGTGTATACTTTTGAGAGTTTTAATTGTATCAGAATCACAAAAACCTTAAAGGCAGCCACTCACTTGTAAAAATAAATGCGTGGGTTCCCAGCCATTCTGAAATAGGCGGCAGCTGGTTGCTATACCACTATTTGTTCGCGAAGGCGAAATCATCCCCTATTTCTGGAGATTCACCCTTGAGTTTTTGATGGCCGCAGCTTTCAAATTTTGCAAGATTATCAAGCGAAAGCGGAGAGAGCAAGCCCAGGAAACGCTTCTAGTTTGTATGCCTGCCGCTACGTACTGCGTGGCGCTGTGCACTCAATCACTAGTGTTCCTGTATATTATACAGGGACACTAAGAATCACCAATGGAATTCCGAGTTTTTGATACAGTCCATTTATTTTCCTATGGACGTCGGTGAAAGCAGTTGGTGTGAGTGCAGGAAGCATTTTATACATCAGGCTCTGTCACGAGGAGGAAGAGTTAACCATCAGAATCACCATTTTCCCGCGTAGAATCTCGGGACGCTATAGTTTTCTCAACGTAACAAGCTTGAAATATCCCTATTAGTCGTAGTAGTGCTTTATTAAAATAATAATAAAAAGGAAGGAAAACATTTTGCTAGCCGCGGTATCTGCCATCGACACTGAAGCACATCAGCTGGGTCAGCGGAAATAAAGGATGGCCGGCAGAATGGAGAAATGATAGAGGTGAGTGAGGGGGCAGAAAATCCGGATAGGGAGAGAGTTAATATACACAAACTTTTTGCACCATAAGAATTCTGTACAGGCCATTCAGTAACGCGGTATTTGCTTTTGGCGAACGTCACAAAACATGTGATAGCAGTTTATTACCCAGGTAATTAAATAAAACCTGCTAATCAACACTACACTTAGCAGCTAGGCGCTTGGTTGCAAATAGCAAATAACTGCGGTGTCATTAGGGCAGCCAAAATGAAATATTAGATGTCGAAAATTGAAGTCGTCCTTAGCGCTATGGCGCTAGGAGTTTCGAACGTCCAGACAGATCGAAGCAGTGCGCGGCAGGTGCGGAGCCTTCATAGCCCCGCCCACTGAGTGACGTAGCTCGGAGCAGGCGCGTCACACTCCTTCCACGCTTTCCCTCAAGGAGGCAAGGGAGGAGGGCGGGGTTAAGCTCTCTCTGCAACCGGCGCGCTCCATCCGTTCTTCTGGACAAGCGAAATTCCTCGCTCCATTAGGCTAAGGGTAATTACATTTATGCACATCTAAGAGTTCATATTGGATACCCAGACGGCCCACTATAAAAGCCTAATTGAAACACAGCGTCATAGTACTAAAACTTAAGTGCATTAGAGAATTGTAGTTAATTACCCTAGCAAGAAAATTATCAGTAAATTACACCCTGCATACTCGTTATTAGTAGTTTCAAACAGGTGCTAGCTACTAAGCCTTGCGCATTATGCCCCTTCAATGAGAGACGTTGAATTTTTTGCTATTACATACAGAGGTTTTCCACAGCATTTAACTTCAAGGTAATCTCACGTGCACGCCAATTTCAGTGCTGTCTCGATACTTGGTATAGTACTAATTCTAAAACCAGGGCTGTAGGCCAACGTGTCCAAACGAACATATGCCAAGCGCCATACCTCAGTGGTCCAAGGACCCAATTCTAGAACACTCCTTACCTCAGTGAGGATGCCTTAAGAGCGGCTGGCCTTCCTACAGACAATTTTTGGATACGCCTTATTAACACTTATTGAGTGCTAATAAGGTGGATTGCTGAGCAAGTTGGTGCATGAACACTTAAAAACAGCAGCAGAGAAGAACCAGACACAAGGAAGAAATACACGGACGTGGACGAGGCTGCAGTGATCGGCAGTACAGCCTCGTCCACGTCTGTGTGTGTGCGTGCGTGTGTGTGTGGTGTGTGTGTATATGTGTGTGCGTGCGTGTGTGGTGTGTGTGTGTGTGCGTGCGTGTGGTGTGTGTGTGTGTGCGGTGTGTGTGTGCGTGCGTGTGGTGTGTGCGTGCGTGTGCAGTGTGTGTGTGTGTCTGTGTGTGCGTGTGCGTGTGTGTGCAGTGTCTGTGTGTGTCTGTGCGTGTGCGGTGTGTGTGTGTGCGCGTGAGTGTGTGCGTGCGAGTGTGTGTGTGTGTACGTGTGTGTGTGTGTGTGCATGCGTGCGTGTGTGTGTCTGTGTGTGCGTGTGCGTTTGGAGGGGGGTTCTTCACTGCTGTTGGTTTTAAGTGATCCCTTACTGTCCTTAGCGTCCTTTTAGTGACGTAGGCACAAAGGTTTCATGCTACCTCACCTCGCTCTTTGACCACCACGCAAGCTTCACTACACAACAATCGCTTTGCGCTTGCGCAGCACGGCGTCTCCAGCTGGTGCGGCGACCCCGAGCTCAGAATTGCAGAATGAACATGCGCTGGTGCCGGTGCACTAGAAATAATGGGACTCTGCGAGACCAACTGCGTTTTCACGCCGAACTATCTAGAGCAATGAAACCACATGCGAAAAGGACCAGACTAGAGTACATAGTCGCTTCAGACGTGGGAACAAATACAAGTGTACAGGTGTGTACTTGCTTTTTTATAGACATATATTTCTATTAGTGCGGGGATGCGGTGGCCGCCGCTGCCAAAGGACATGGTTAATTGGAGAGACGTGGGAGAGGCCTTTGCCCTGCAGTGATCGTAGTCAGGCTGATGATGATAATTTCTGTTATTACGCTCATATTCTCTACACCAGATGCGTAAAAGCGGATTCTCCTCCCTGTGAGAGCCTCCTCACCCAAGGAGCCGGCAAGGATGGTTCGAAAATTAAGTCGTTCTTTTCAACGCTCCCTTGAGTTAAGGAGATGCGGAGGACCTCTCAGTTGAGGTAAAGAAATCGTGCAAGCTAAGGAGCGTTCTGGAATTAGGCCCTAAAGCTACAGCGCACAGATCAAGAGGTTCTCAGATCGATCCTTCGCTAACACCGTGTAGTTTTTACTTGACAAAAATGCAGGTGATGGTTTCTTATCAGTTGCCACTTGGTGGCAAAAACAAGTGAACTAGAGACACTGTCCTCAACCCGAATATCCAGTAACGCTCTGCATAGAGATCTGAACAGAGCCGTGAGAGCAGGTCAAGAGTAAAAAGGGCAAATAAGGTTCTGCATGCACGGGTTGCCCCACCCATAGCGGGAACACTCGAATGCCTGATTCTCCGGTTCGCCCAGTGCCAACTGCGGGTGGGGGCCTCGCATGGAATGTGTAATCACGGAGTGGATATGGTGCCGCACATTATTCATGAGCCACCTGCGTGACGTACTCACACTCACACTTGGCGCAGTGCAAGCTGCCGAAGCACGCGCTCGAACGTGGCCGCACTGTAAAAGCCACGAGTGGCCTTGAGCGTGATTGGTTGCGTAAAACTCGTGCGATTCGTACAATGTTCTATTAGCAATCCAATAAATGAATTCCCGGCTTACAGAGCTCGAACGTGACGAAACTCAGCATTGTATGAAAATCTATACCGCGTTGCGCGAACTAAAGTTGCGAATGCCACTAGAAAGCACACAGAATAATATTACATTATAAGCCGAAGTTCTGATTCAAAGCTGATATGGCGAATCCTTCTCACTTTTGTTCAGCCAAGAGCTGTTAGTTTTGTCAGGATTATTTTGAAGTTCCAGGAATGACACTAAATTGCATAAATTCTGCTTTAAATATTCATTTCATTGAAACAGGTTGACATATTCTTAGCACGCGCCAAATTTTGGGCAGTCCAGTAACACAATCTTCTAATTAAGCATGTTTTGGGTACTTTGATGTAATCGCGGCTGAAATTTTTATGGTACGGTTAATGCGATGCCAGCGAAACGCACTAGCGGATTAGATGAGATTTCTCCTTTAGTACTAAAAAGAATGTATTGATTCTTTGGACGCTTCGATGAAAATAAGTAATAATTCACGTTTTTTCAGGGAAACCTTATCCGGACTCACTTTCTAGCTAAAGAGCCGGCGCGGTGGCTCAGTGGTTATGGCGCTCGGTTGCTGACCAGAAACACGCGGGTTCGAACCCGGCCGCGGCGGCCGAATTTCCATGGAGGTTAAATTCTAGAGGCCCGTGTGCTATGCGATGTTAGTGCACGTTAAAGAACCCAACATAGTCGAAATTTCCGGAGGCCTTCACTGCGGCGTCTGTCCTAGCCTGAGTCGCTTTGGGACGTTAAACCCCCGTAAACTGAAACGAAACCTTTCTAGCTAAAGTGGTCCTCTGTATAAAAATAAAAATAATGTTCTCTAAAATTACTAACCGATTTCTAGTCTTAGTTGCATTTATACAAATTTATAACAACTTTTACGCGAAATTGCCGTCTGGACCGCGAAGAAATACTTCCTAAAAGCCAGCTTGTGTTTCGGAGCGAGCGATGAAATAATGCTGCTGTTCTCTCAATTTACGACCTTATGAATCACGTAATAAACGATATCAAATTTCTACCGGGAGTATTGTTAGACATTAAAAAGGTTTTGTTGAGGTGGACCACAAGAACTTACTGCGCAAGTAAGAATGCAGTGGTTTTTGCGAAATAACGCTTGAATGTTTTGAAACTATTTAATATAGAAAGTAGTGCGTTGAATTGCTGCATGCAAAACAAGAGTACGATGTAGTTAGAGTTCGGGTACCTTAAGAATCGTCTTTGTGCCTATCCCATTCTTTATATATCTTAATGACTTCCCAAAAGCATTAAGTATATTGAAGGCGATTATGTACGCTGATGACATTGCCTTGATCTACGCCATACCCAGCGACAGCGCTGGAGCGGATGTTCGGAGGAATAGCAAAGAGCTTTTGTCACACCAATTCAGGATTGGTTGAGAGGGCTGTGACGTGACACTTCAGATGTGGAATGAAAACCTTTAAAACTCAGGTTAAATGGCGCCTACGAGGTCGTAGCATGGCTGAAATATCATTTGGCATATAGGATGTAAAGTAAATTAATTAAGCTGAAAAGAAAAATGATGGGGTGATTAGAAGGGAGTCGAAACCATGACTCTTGAAAACTCAGACAGGCCTGCTACCCCAAGGACACTGAGACACATTTGTTCGACTTAGTTAAAGGGAGGATTTGTGCGTCTTGTGGTGTATCGGGTGGTATTGAACGCCTGGTGAGGTATGCTGTGTTTACTTAGAAAAAGCAACTAATTAAGAAAGTAGCCAATAACAATTAACGCTGCTGCGCCATACCATTAAGGCGGAGTGTGTGTGTTCATTAATTTTTTTTAGAAATTATCGAAACTTTACAGGAATGAAGCGTTCTTAACTATGTCATTTCACCGAACAGTTGGGCCGCATGATTAGAGCTTGGCCGCCTAAAGCGTGTCTTCCTCCGCGGTATCTTCAGTCCCTCACTTTTCTAGCTAGCGGTCCGAATGCGATCTTGTTGTGAGAAGATGCACCTTGCAGATTCGTTCCAATAACGAAAACGCTTTCTTTTTTATTATGTGTAAAATTGCCAGTTGCGTCATAAATTTGGCTTTAATACCGAATATTTACGATTTACCGTTTTAATAAAAAAATACTTAATAATCGCATGCTAAGGCTATATTCTCCTTTTAGTTACTAGACGCGGGAATAGTGACTGGAACGGAAAGAACTACTGCTACTAGGTTGCGTCTCTCTTTTATACCCCACGAGTCTTAGCGATGTCACCAGACGACGTGGCATAAGACGCTACACCCAGCAGCACAGCAAACCGAGCCATTATTGGCAATGCATTGGGAAAGGGAGGTCCTAAAAAAGACCAATCGGAGGCCGTCTATTCCGAATACTGGGCCGATTACCTGTGCTCCACTGCGTAGTAGGAGAGGACGTGTCTCTGCTATGAAGCTACCACTATTCTTTGGGAAAATTTTGTGGTGTATAGTGATCTTATAAAGGGGTCGTCATTGCTGACCTAGAACTTTAATATGTCTGTACTTGGCTTATAACTAATAAGCTTGACTTTAATTTCACAAAGACAGAGTACGTCCTATTCAGCTGACCCCTCAGAATGCCACCGATACATTACCTAAATCTTCACTTTTTGCTCTGTTATTCAAATGACCGCTGATATCACATATATAAGATTTATACTGGGAGAATAGTTCTACTGGTAGCAACAAATTGAATATGTCTATAAAAATTATCCCGTGCCTGCTTCATATTACTAAAATTCGGGCAATATTTTTGTGCAGTTGCCTCTACGAAAAATATAATTCAGTTCATTCATAATAACTAGTTTTCCTTCGCTGCATTCCGGGACTACATTTATCCGACACATGTGGGAACAGTATTTAAAATTGAAAAACGAACAATTTGATTCATATCGTGTGCTTGTTATCATGCTTGCACGTTGGCTGTCTTTGAATCTTTAAAGGGTCCTTATTCATCTTTTAATTGATAACAAAAATGCGTTAGTGGTGCGCCGTTCGATTAGCAGCAACTTTTCAATACCCTCATCTCACTTTTTTATCTTTTACAACATAGATCACACGCATTGCACCAAGAAGCTTCTATATTCTCAGAGCTCGAATTTGGAACGAAGTGCCACTTGGAACAAAGCAAAATACTAATTGTGCTGCATTATTGAAGTCGTCCTTCGTAATCGGCGGTGTATTTCCCGGTTCCCGTTAAACTGTGTGGCATTCTTGGGTTCTCGTTTATTTACATTTCTGCCTAATATGTGTGCGGATCCCGACTAGCCTGCGAGCTAGGGATCGAGATAGCAGTTGAAATCGTGTTTATGTTGTTTGGCTCTTACTGAATAAATCAATGAACCAATGAATTGTATTTGAACGGAAATATAAGTAACAGCGTGGGTGCACTTTCTTTTGTCCTCAGCGTTGTTTGTATTATATTCACGTTCAAAGACTATGTCCCCGCTTTGGCAGTGATTGACGCCCATTACGACTTTCCGACAGTCGGGCAAGCCCTGCAGAGGTGCCTACCAACACAGCGCGTTCTTCCCGCAAAACTTAATGCACTGCCTCTATTGAAAAAGGTTTCTAACACGTATCCTTATTCACGAATATTTCACTCGAAGGAAGCTTTGCCTAAACACTGCATGTTATGCGACGGTAGAGAGCTTCGGGTAGCATGGTCGCGAAACTTGGATGGTGGTCGGTTTCAACTGACTCTTTCCCAGAGGGGATCTGTTTCCCTGGAGTGAAACTCACATCGCCGAGGCTTCCGTAATTCAGAGCTGGGTTGCCGTCATTGTAGAAGAAGACGGGCTGCAGGGCGCCAGCTGGGACGACCATGATGTTGCCTTCGTACACGTAGTAAGCGGTGGCCCTGCTCATGTTAAAGAAGACATGCGTCTGGTCCGCCCATTTTTGGTGAGCCCTGGCAGACCGGGCCTTGAGCCATGTGTCGAGGAAGCGGTCGGTCGGCGCCATATCAGGAAAAGAGGCTGCGCGCGCAGATATGAGCGATTTGTGTTACCATGGGGAAGCTTGAAGTAGATTACATCAACGTGATAACCGACCTTCCACGTTCCATAGCCATGCAGAAATAAATAATGAGGCAGTTAAAAAACCTGGAGTCTGTAGATGGTCAGGCTATTGTGGGATCTGGTAGGAATGATATCAACGTTGGATCTTTGCGCGTAATTAACAGACAGGCAGGATCACGTCAATCAGAGCAAAACATTCATAGATTTCTGTTCTTTGCTTGAATTTGGTGCAACGTAGGGCTGGCTCATCGACGGTTCGCAGGGTTTAATCTCTTGCGCCTAGTTACAGAACAGCACGATGTATAGGCAGTTGAGAAGTCCGACTTTATACATGAGTTCTTTCACCTCGAAAGGTTCAAGGAATTGAAGCGTCGTAGTATTACCATAGAAAAAATATGTTCATCTAGAGCAGAGCTAGCTTTTCAAAGGAACAGTGTTTAAATTATCCCATATGTTCTGGCAAAATGTGTATGAATCTTTGAATTCATGAACACTCAGTTGAGAAGAAACTGAATAACGGCATTGTTGAAGGATTACATTAATCTGACATATGTTTTGTTTGCAACTCGGTGTTAATGCTTAGAAATATCTAGCAGGCTTGTATCCACGACAGTTGCGGTTTCGCCGAAAGCGATCGATCGAAAAGAAGGTTTCGTCGTTCGAATTTAAATGCTGTTGCGAAATATTCGGCTGACGAAAGGCGACGGGCGATGAGCAACAGGCGTGAGCACTTAAGCGGTTGCTTCTCAGTGCATCAGCTTTTCCGTGTTTACGCCTAGTACAAAACTAAAAAGGAAGCACACTAAGGGCCGTTGTACGATCGTTTCGGAGCGCCTTCCGCCACGTCCGCTTCGCGAGCGGTCCGCCAGTTTTCGGCCGCCAGGCGGACGTGAGACGGAAAGGTGTTGTACGATCACTTTGGCGCTTGCGAGCGAGGCGGATGGTCCCAGCATGCCGATAGGCGCGCCCGGCATATCCGTCTGTCCAATAGCCTTCTCCGGCTGATGGCAACCTAGCCGGCGCGAGCGCACCGCCAGCATCGCTCCACGCGCCGAAACGGGCTCCCGCATCCCAAGGGACAGATCGGTATGCGCCCGACTACCTTCTCCCTTGCCTTCTTTCCTGCCCCCTCTCCAAACCCCGATATCCCTGCACACTGCGCTTCCCCCCCTTCCCTACCTACTTCCCGTACGAGCGCCCCCCCCCCCCCAATAATCTCTTTTCGTGGTCACGTGGTACTTTTTTCCGTTCCTCGGCGACCTGCACCTAGGCCTAGTAGGCTGCGCTTCGGCATCGCCATGGTGTGCGTGTTGAAGCTCGAAATAAACACTTCGTGACACCTCCATTGCACTGCACAGGTCTTGCGTCGGTTTGCAAAGCCGCAGCAGGAATTACAAACGCATGCAAAAACCACAAACAGCTCGAAATAAACACTTCGTGACACCTCCACTGCACAGGTCTTGCATCGGTTTGAAGAGGCGCTCTGTCAACTCCGTCAACGTAGATGATTACAGAATTCAACTAGTGGAACTATCGCTCGCCACTGCTGAACGCGGCGAAGTTTGCAGTCGCTCTGAACACTGGTAATATCAAGATGTGGCCAATATAATATGCTTCGCGACATCGCTGCCACTGCCCAGGCCGCGCTCCCCAGTTCAGTCGACGGATGGCCATCTTGCCCCAGCAGAGCAGAACCGAGGCGGAGGGAGGAGGGGCTCGGACGTCACTGACGTCACGGGAAAAGCAGCCAATAGCTGCAATCCGGTCCCCGGCCGGATGCGCTCGTCCGCCAGAAAGTTGAAGTTGACCAACTTTCCATCCGTTCGCCGAACGAGGCGGATCCGCCAGGCCCGCTCGCGAAGCGGACGAGGCGGAAGGTGCTCCGAAACGATCGTACAACGGCCCTAAGCCCGTCGAAGAAAAAACAACACACAACTGAGTACTCGCTGCGTAAGAAAGTATAATTCAGTCAACATGCGTCTACGATGAATGTTCTTACACACTGTACTTAATGCAAGCAAAACATTTACGGCAATTCGGCCTAAATCTTGACACAGCATGCTCTCGAGCGAGATCCAGCTAGAGATGTTTAGAACACTCACCATAGTACTCATTTACGAATTCTTTGTTCAGTCTTTGATCAGGGCTTCCAATCTGGGCTTTCATCTTGGCAAGTTTTTGCAGGGCAACGTTGCGCGCTGGGTTCTTCAGCCAGGTGGAGTGACGTAGATTTGATGACATTGCGCGGCTGACGATGAAAAACATGGCTGTTGCTTTCTTCATTGCGTCCATGGTAACTTCTGCGTCGAGAAGCGGATTAGAGAAGAATCAATAGCCCTAGCCACTTCAGGTTAGCCAGCGGCAGTAGACTGGATTCAGGAAGCGTTATGCATCTCATTACTCGGTAAGATCAATCATTATAGTGACGTCAGAATCTGCTATGCTGAATGCGCAGCGAAACAGGAATAGAAATCGGAATAATTTATTGTGACACGAAGCCAATAATAATACACAGAGGATTTCAAGGCAAATTGCTATAACCCATCGGTGCCTTGTCGGTTCAGGTTCCTTTCGGGTCCCTCACGTCTTCGTGGACGGTGGCAGCAGAGATGAATTTGTCACCGTTGCGCAACGTGAAATCAGAGCTCACCAGCAGCCCTAAAAATACGTCTTCCGCTCATCTCTTAGTTTGAAGCATGTCTACTGCCTCCATATTTTTGGCTGAGCTGACGGTCTTTTCGAGGGATGGCCTGTGCCGAGAGTTTAAACGTTGTGGGCAATAGAACATAAAATTTAGTTCCACTTAAAAGTTGTGTGACCGTCGTCAAGGGGGGTTCGCAATCAATTGTCAATTTCCCCCTCTCCCCAGTGGGCCGAAACCCGTGCCTAGAATGTAGATACCGCTGCGCAAAGGCGCACTGCTCGCTGCGATACACGGAGAAACTTGCAGTGTGGTTTGCTGCCGCTGCACCCCCATTGAATCTTTCTGGCGCAGTACATTGTTTTGTGTAAACCAGCCCGCCGCGACAAACTATAGTCAAGAGAGGTGGACATAAAGACAGGAAGAATAAAGAGAAGTGGACGAGAAAGCGAGAGTGCACGACACCGAATTTACGCCCAGCTAGGCATCTAGAACGCAGCTGGGGCGCCTAGACCACAGAGGAAAAGGAAACTTATAAGGAAGCGCTATGTCTAAGGGCCAGACCTTTGAAGACAAGCCCTCTTGAAACCGTTACCTTTTTTTTTTCAGCGCACACCAAAATCGACTCTTCGAGAGTGCCTAGCTCAGGAAACGCCCCCCCCCCCCCCCCAAAAAAAAACACTATGCCGTCAAGTCGGGCTAACATTCTTCTTGATTTCTATGACTAGGCTTTAAAAGAGTCACGGGACGCCCTCTCTGGAGATTTCACTGTGAGTACGAATGGAGAGGAGGACACTACGGGAGACACAAAGTGCGCCGCATAATCTCGCTATTACTACCTTGCTTTAAATAGCCGGTCAGAGTAACAGAGTTGAAATTTACGACTTCTGAATTAATTCATTAGATAAATACTAGAAGGAGAATAATGGGATGGAGCGTATATGGCAGGTTCTCTCAGATCATGAATAACAGGTTACCAATGTCCGTCAAGAGAAAAGTGTACAACAGCTGTATCTTACCGGTACTCACCTACGAGGCAGTAACGGGGAGGCTAACGAAAAGGGTTCAGCTTAAGTTAACGACAACACAGCGAGCCATGGAAAGGAAAATGGTATGTGTAACGTTAAGAGACCGGAAGCGCAGAGTGGGTGAGGGAACAAACGCTGGTCAATGACATCCTAGTCGAAATCAAGAGGAAGAAATGGGCTTGGGCAGGGCATGTACTGCGAAGGCAAGATAACCGCTGTTCTTTAAGGGTAACGGAGTGGATTCGAAGAGAAGGTAAGCGTAGCAGGGGGTGGCAGAAGGTTGGGTGGGCTGATGAGATTACGAAATTTGGAGGCATGGGGTGGGCGCATCTGGCAAAGGACAGGGTTATTTGAAGAGGCATGGGAGAGGCCTTTGCCATGCAGTGGGTGTAGTCCGGAAGATGATGATGATGGTGATGAGTTCTGAAAGGAGTAGAGTTTTTAACGCGGCAGCGTTAAGGCTCCTGTTCTGCAGAAAACCCGTGTCGTCGCGTTGTGAGCGAAAAATGTCTGGAGAAGCAACATAGGGAGCAGGTGGGCCACCTAGGTCACGTGACCTTGTGCCGTCATCACAACCTGCTAAAAGGATTGTGAGCAAACTTACCACAATGACAGGTGGCAGTCCAATTGATTCAACTATTTTTTCCCCTTATAAATAATCAAAGCTTAGCATGCAATAAAGGCGCCACTCTCTAGGAGCCTTCTTAGCGTTAACGCCACAAAAGATGCGCACCCTTTAACAATATGGGACTCACTAGGTCTCAGGTAGCGGGAGGTCACGGCGAAGTCCATGGCCTCGACAACGTGATCGTAGCAGACTTCCTCACTGTCCGTTCCAGCGGGCACCAGATGTCCTGGCGACATGTAAGAATTCAAACCCTGGAGCAAGCTCCAGGACAGCAGGGCGCGTAACCCGTCTGGACCCCAGTCGGAAGACGCCAGCAACTCCGTGAGGGCTTGGAGCAGCTCTTTCTGGAAGCGGATCTCATTTCCGCCAGTGTACGTTCCGTTAGTGTGCCTGGCCAGGGAGTCACTCCATTGCTCTGGAAGTACAAAAGTTTAGCGACCATCGTTACAATTATTGCGCCAGTTACATGCGCGGCTACCATCTTCGTGGTAGCATTGCCAATGCTAACATCTATATGAACGTGACCATGAACTAGACAGTGACACCAAGATAAAAGATGTTCAAGCACAATGCTGAGAGCACTTTACCATTGGCTGCGATATGAGGTGGATCGCAGATCTCTTTGAACCGCATGCGACCGGACCTGACCGCTGGCTGCCATTGGCTGCGATATACAGCCAATGGTGAGCTTCAGTCGCCAACCACCCCGATTGTGGAGCCGCTTTCCACACACGCTTGAAAGCCGCGGGTATATCTGAGCGACCAATGACAGAAGACCAAGTGGGCGCGTAGTGGACAATAGAAAATTGGCAGCTTATAGAATACGGCCCCATGTCTCTCTTTCACATGTTCCCTTTTACCACATCCGCAGGTTCAACACAATCAGCCGACCTGTTCTTTGACAACGCCTCACGATCGCCGGGAGGTTGGCTTGTCAGCGCCTTGTCACGCCGCTGAGTGCCGAAGGCAGAGAGATTAGTCATGTGGACACTAGTTTTCATGTCAGCGCGAGTCAGCTCATGTTCGTGTCAACTCGCAGGAACACGACACAGCCCCAGCCGCTGCCTGCCCCTTCGCCAATGGTCGGTGACAGCTATGCCATCGGGACATGAAATGGCTGTACGCAAATGAATGAGCAACGTTTAAGTGATTTTGCGCATATCGTCAACTTTTAACTTAAAGCGAAAAGCAACCTCAGTGCAGGGAAGATGACAACGCATCTGCAGTTGTGCACAGGTAGCATTCGACTGGCTTCATTTTCTTTAGTAGCAGTTTGCGCAAAGACTGCCTCCTTGCGCACAAAAATAGTCAAGAATCTGCGTTGTAGGATTGGCTTTAGAGGGCAAGTAGGACAAAAAAGTGTCTAGTCATGCGGCTGTTCTGATGAATTACCAATATTAAAAAGATTCTCTTTTTATGCACAAAAGAGATTCAAACGCATATCCAATGTACTGGCAGTGCACTAGATAAAAAAAATCATGAAAGGTATTGAACATTTTTACTCTGCTTACATAGTCTACTAATGCTTCTTTGCACGTTTTATTCATTATTTTACTTGACCAAGTGAAAACAGTGACATTTTTTTTAGAAAAAGGAACCCAATTTCAGGCCCCCTTGCAGTCAAAGTTGGGCCAGGAAGCTAGACACCTAGTTTGCACTGGCAGGAGCTGTATTGCTTTTGTGGCTGCAGCCTACCAGACCACACTGGCGTTGGCGAGAAACTTTGTGCTCAAGTACTTGTTCTTGCTGTGCTCACAAGTCTGCCTCTTGGGAATGCGCTCACATGCCTGCTACTCAACGGCCGCGCGGTCGCGCTTAATGAGTCAACCCAGTGTACGCAACATTTTCTAGCCGATTAGTTGGATTCTGGGTACGATTGGATTGCTACTTGCTGTCTTCAGCTGCCTCCAGCGCAAATGCTGAGCAGTAGCCATCGTCGGCCTGCCACATTGCGGTCCATGTACCATGATGTGCTTTGCTCAGGGTGGCCCTTAATTCGGTGTAGGCTGAACTCACGCGGAGCGTATTGCTTCTCACGTACTAGGCAGTTGATGGCCAATTCCGAATTGGTTCCAATAGCGCTTGGAGAACGTTAAGCAATGAACTTCCGCGTAGAGCACGCTGCTGTTCCGGAAGAAGCTGTAAGCATAGGATTCTAAAAAGGAGAAAAGCCGGCGGCGCTCAGGCTTCGCGTAACCTACTGAGGACAGGTGTATTCAGACCTGAGATTCGATTGTTTAATTGTCACATAATTGCTGCTTTAATTTATTTTTCGAATTTTTCGGTTCTGTGACTTAAAAAGCGCCGACAGTCACCTCTGTGCCTTGTAGGAGGCAGTATTGTCAATTAAGCGTCGTTTAAATAGCTTTTTCCTCATTCTCCCTTTTCAGCCCTTATGTCAAGTCAAAAGCATAGTGTTTTGCCTCATTAAGTGGCTTGAGAAACGGGGCGCAGGTTCTACAGGAGTTCACCCAGGGGCCACATTTCATCCTGAAAGACAGGTCCTAAATAGCTGTGAGTTTAGGCACTCGAGAAGCACAGCTAATTTCACAGAAAATTTGTTATGAGCATTCCGTTAGTTGAACTTCAGTTCAACACTGTACGAGCATTCGAGGGGCAAGATAGATTGCGCGATACGGCGAGGCCCGTATTTCGCGTTCTACCCACTGCGTTCGATACGTGAACGAGTAATCACCTCCTTGCTTTCTTCGCCCTAAATGACGTATTTGCGCACCGTTTAACTGGAAACGTAGCAGCACCATTTCTGGCCCTGAAGGCGAAACACATGATTTTGCTTAAACTGGGCAGAGTTTCATCGTCGAAATCCGCCCGAACTGTTTTGCTTTCCTTGCGCCGACCAATTCTTATTTTCCAACAGAAAGACGGCTGACTGAAAGTGTTTTAGTTCACCTCAGGGAAACTTGTACTCACCTGATGTGACGTGCGAGGACGTGTAGTTGCCCATTTCGCGAATGGCGGCAGTGATAAACGGCGTACTCCCGTTCACGTGCTTCCTCACTGCCGTTATAACTGCGGAGAAGGCGCGTTTGGATCAAATGTTATTCGACGCTGAAGTCACTACTGGCTGCGAAGAACGCCACTGCTAGTTTGGTCTGCAAAGCCGCAAAGAATATTTGGTTCCGGGAGAGAATCTTTACCTTGGAATCTATCCAATGCTTTAGTAGTTTAATTCATAGGAGTGCTACTACTCCTTACTGTATGGATGCGATCTGAAAGTATTTTTATGCTACGCGTCACCATAAAGCTATTGCTTCCTCTCGTTCTTTCAAGAAACACCGCGGGAATCTCCTTCCATTTTTTTCTTCTTAGTAAAATTCAATTCATACTTTTTTTATTCACATCAACAAAGCCGCAAAAATGATTTTGTTGGCGCTTCTTCAGTACCAACACACGTATTTATCCCCAGAAATTTCTAATAACTGAATTCATACTCGTGACGTCCGTACCATTTGGAACACCTTTATCGTAGTATGAGCCGATAGCGGTATCAGCTAGCCCCAGAGATCGACAAACAAAATGTACTTGAGTATTTGACGCCTTCGGAGCTTGCTTAAAAAAATGACTGTGGCGAGCCTCTCGCAGCGTACTAAATAAATCTGCGTATTCGGGGAAAGAGAATATTTGGTCTTAAAACGCTGTAATCTGTCAACACATGCCTATTCTAATCTCTGCTCCGTTTCGGTCACGGATCTCCACGGAAAACACTCGGACCGAAAGAATGGACTAGGCGACAGGTGTACCCACACAGACGCACATTTAATACACCCTACGTGACACACACACACTAGAACACAAAACTAACACAAAACACAAAGAATAAAAGTACACACGACCCGGGAACACTGCTACCAGCGTCTACTATTAGCGTTCTACTGTTGGTGGTCGGCGTTCGTGTTCACGGTTAGTTCGGAGCGGCTGCGGCGTTGTATGGATCCAGTAGCCGGCGTCGAGGCGGCGTTCGACGTGCTTGGGCTGGCGTCGCTGGCTGCGTCGTATAAGCTCCCGGTCCAAGCGCCCGTGGAGGTGATGACGGTGTTGTTGGCGTTGGGGGCACCACCCGGATGGGTGGCAACAGCGCTGGAGACACCCCTGGCCGTAGCAGGTGGTAGCGTCCTCCGTTGACTCCCCGGAACGGGCCCAGGCACGGCAGGAAGTCCACGATGCGAAGCCGTAGAACGCGAGCTCACCGGAGCAGTAGCCGGCGTCGCTCTCTTCCAGCCGAAGCGTCCCTGACCCGCCGGAGCCTCCGCTTCTCTGTTCTTCTCCCCCGAGTCTCGCTCTCCCTCGCGCTTTTATAGCATTGCCGTTAGTCCACGTAAGCCTTGTCGTCGTGTTGTCCTTCTCTTCTCCACCAATCATCTCTCTCCACCTCACCGAATGTTTCTCCACCAATCATCTCTCTCCACCTCACCGAATGCTTCTTCATCTTCTTTATTCTTCGGTTAATCCACGTCGTCTTCCTCACACCTCTTTCCTTCATAATTTCCTTTATCCTTATTATATGTGACAAGGGCACCCTCTCTCAAGACTTTTTCCATGAAAAATTGCTCACGTAATCCTCATCTTCCAGCCATCCAGCCAACCGACTATCTTCTGTGGCGTCTGGATCGAGCCCACAACACGGCGAAGATGTCCAGCACCACCAAGAGTACACCACTAACATAGCACACCAAACTTAGTTTTCAGAACACTAAAACACCACTGCTGTTGTCCGTACAGAGTCCTTAATAAACATGTTGGTGTCCACAACACACTCCCTTGTATAATCACATAACACCAACAACAGCAACAACAACAACAAGATAAATCCCAGAGATACATTAGCACACCAACAACCACAAGATACATCCCAAAGGTACCTAGAGCTGCTCAGTTGGCTCTATCTGTAGAGAGCTCTAATCCGTAACATATGACCTTCGTTTTTCTGGAAAGCCCGAAAACATCCTCTCCTTGATTTGGAGTAGAGCTGTGATCGTCTGTCTTCGTTCACATTGGGCTTTATTAGTACCTTATCCCATCCGACAGTCTTCTTCCCACTGCACGTGGGCACCTCGACAACATCATCTGTCTCCTCGGCTACTACCGAGCATGCAACCTTGGGCGCGCACTGTACGGGAACTCTTTCTTCGTACTTTTTCAACATGTTTGCATGGAAAACCTTCTTGGTGTTATTTATCAATAACTCATAATCCATGTCATTTTTTCTTCTTCGTCACAAGGTAAGGGCCCTTCTACTGCATCAGTAAATTATTATGATCCGTGGGTAGCAGGATGAGAACCTAGTCGCCCGGATTTTGATTCCTGTGAGTGGCTTTCTTGTCATAGTAGCCCTTATAGCGTTCGCGCGCCCTTTCCAGGCCTTGATGTGCAAGCCTGCATGTTTCTTCTAACTTGTCCCGCAACTCAAAAAAAAGAACGTATGTGTATGTTGCTCTTGAGATCTGATGCAATCTCCTTATTAGCCCACAGCTCCTTGAGTATTGTAAGTGGACCTCTAACGGTTCTCCCATACAGCATCTCGAAGGGCGAGAAACCAAGACTCGTTTGCGGTACTTCGCGGTAAGCGAACAAACAGAGCTGGGAGATATCTGTCCCAATCAGTAGGTCTCTCCTGGCACAATTTCTTGATCATATTTTTGAGGGTGCCGTTGAACCGCTCTACCAGCCCATTACACATGGGATGGTAAGGCGTCGTCAGTAACTGCCTTACTGACAAAAGGCGGTTAACCTCCTTCATTAGTTCCGATGTGAAGTTCGAGCCCCGGTCACTCAAAACTTCCCTCGGGAACCCATAACGCGAAAACATTTCCACAAGACCCTCCGCCACATGGATACTGTCAATAGTCTCAGTGGAATAGCGTCAGGATAACGAGTGTCCACGTCAACCAGAGTAAGCACATATCTATTGCCTTTGGCGGATACTGGAGAGATTGGCGCCACAATGTCAGTAGCCACTCGCTGAAACGGTAGGTCGATGGCTGGCATCTTCCCAGAGATACGGGACCAACTCTCCCCTTCGGAACTGTGCGCTGGCACACGTCACATGAGCGAACAAAGCGCTTAACCTCACTCTCAACACCCGGCCAAAAGAACTCCTCGGTGATCCTAGACACCGTTTTTTGAACACCCTGATGTCTGGCCATAATGGCGTCATGTCCTAAGCGTAGCACGGTCTCTCGGATATCTCTCGGTAACACCAGCTGTTGGACCCGCCTTCCTGAACTAAATATGCATTCCCCGTGCAAAAGACCATTTACCAATTGATATTCGAATGACGTATGACTCTTCTTTCTTTTCACTTTTTCCCCGACTCTTTCGAAGCAGGCCTTCAAGCTCGGGTCTTCTTTTGCCTAATTGCAATTTCGCCCGGTGTTACGCTCAGGCACATCGTAACAGGAGTAGAGAGCGGACGCTGCGTTGCTCGGGCTGTCGCTTGAGCTCTTGTCTCCACTGCCGACGAGAAACGGACTGCACCCGTCTGAGCTGTCGCGGGCCTTTCCTCCTTTGGATGTTCTTCAACGTCGAGCATTCTCCACTCGGGATCGGTGTCTTCAACACTTCTTGCACCCGTAATGTTTCCCAAGATGAGATCGTAGATGGGTTTGTCTACGCATTTTGCCACTACCTGTACTGTGTAATATGGCGTGGACACTAGAATCCTGGCTTCAGGAAGGTACCTTACTGTGCTATCTGCAAAAGTGACGGCCGACGCTTCCACTGTAAGATCCTCGTCCTTCACCAGGCTTCTCCGAACCAAAACTGTGTTGGCTCCGCTGTCTTTAAGCACCAATATAGGACGGTCCCCTATTTGCCCTTCCACCACCGGCATTGCTGCTTTCGACTTGGGTGTTCCACTCACCGCCTCATTTTCCAGCGCCGTTTGCTCTCCTTTCAGTTGTGGAGCTTCAGGTGGCGTGACAAGTTCTACCCTACGGTCGACAGCGCATGCAGCTCGGTCCTGCGTTCTGTATCGGCACTCATCCAGAGTATGACCCCTCATCTTACAACCTTGACATACAACCTGTCGTTTTTTGGGCCGCGCTACTAGTCCGACTGTCAACTGCACGGTGTCCCACCTTGCCGCAGAGAAAAACACCTTACCTTAGATGCACCGCCATATGCACTTGGTTCTGCCGCATCTGTCTCTGGGATCTTTTGGGTTTCATCCTTTGCCTTACTCAAATTTCTTAGCCCTTCAGCCTCGAGGAATTGGTCTGCAGTGTCGGCGAACTCTTCCAATGAATACAAAATTCTTTCTTTCAGGAATAGCGCTATCTTTGAGCTACAGCACGCTAAAAATTGCTCTGTGACAAGGTTGTCACGCACCCCTTCAAAATTCTTTTCTGTATTTGACATCTCAAGCCACATTTCAAAATAATTCGTCAGCCTGCAGGAACACTGCTTAGCGGTTTCCGAATCCTCCAGTTTCGCGGTGCGAAATCTCCCATGAAAACCCTCTGCCGTAAGCCTGAATCTTTGGAGGAGCGCATTTTAAACTTTCTCGTAGTCCATGGAGTCAGCAGCAGGCATCCTTCCAAACACATTTCGCGGCTCTCTAACTAAACACATGCTCAATGCCGTGGCCCATTCACTGCGCTCCCAGCCTTGCCCCAAAGCTATCCGCTCGAATCGTTGCCGATATGCGCCCAGATCATCTCTTTTGTCATCGAAGGGAGCCATCAGCTTCCTTGGACAAATTCTGGCCGATCTAGGAGATTCTCTACCCACTAAGAAACGCTGATCATTGTCCGTGATCTCCTCATATCCTCCCGCGACATGCGCATGTTTCCACAAAAGAAACTCGTTCTCCCGTTCTATCCTTATTTTCTCCTGTTCTTCTGCCTCGCGGGCTCCTCTAGCTCTCGATGTTCTGCGTCGCGAGCTCTCTCATTTGCTTCGCGAGCTCTCTCATCTGCTTCGCGAGCGTCTGCGCGTGCTTGCACCCTTTCCTCTCTCTGCCTACCTGCCTCCTCTTTCTGCCTCTTTCCCTTCTCGTCATAGAGACGCATCGCGTCTTCCTTGCTTAACCCTAGCTTGATCGCCAGTTCTAACGTTCTTGCCAAATCCATACTTTCTACCGTCGAGACATCGGAAAAACCTGAGAAGAAGCAAAAGAGAAACAAGGAGATGAATCCTGGCACAGGCTCGCAACTTATCTTTGTCACGGATCTCCCCTGAGAACACTCGGACCGAAAAAATGGACTAGGCGACAGGTGTACCCATACAGACGCACATTTAATACATACTACGTTGCACACACACTAGAACATAAAACTAACAAAACTAACACAAAACACAAAGAACAAAAATACCCACGACCCGGTACACTGCTACCAGCGTCTACTAGCGTTCTACTGTTAGTGGTCGGCGTTCGTGCTCACGGTTGGTTCGGAGCGGCTGCGGCGCTGTATGGATCCAGTAGCCGGCGTCGAGGCGGCGTTCGACGTGCTTGGGATGGCGTCGCTGGCGGCGTCGCTGGCTGCGTTGTATAAGCTCCCGGTCCAAGCGCCCGTGGAGGTGATGACGGTGTTGCTGGCGTTGGGGGCACCACCCGGATGGGTGGCAGCAGCGCCGGAGACACCCCTGGCCGTAGCAGGTGGTAGCGTCCTCCGTTGACTCCCCGGAACGGGCTCAGGCAAAACAGAAAGTCCAGGTTGCGAAGCCGTAGACCGCGAGCTCACCGGAGCATGTAGCCGGCGTCGCTCTCTTCCAGCCGAAGCGTCCGTGACCCGCCGGAGCCTCCGCTTCTCGGTTCCCCCCCCCCCCCCCCCCCCTTCCCGTGCCTCGCTCTCTCTCGTCCTTTATAGCCTTGGCGTAAGTCCACGTAAGCCATGTCGTCGTCTTCTCCTGTTACCTTATTTTTTCTCATTGACTGCACACGCGCACGACCTGGAAAACTTTATTTTGGCTCTTTGTAAATAGTGTAAATATGACCACTCACTATGTCATTTCTTGCTGTCCCCTCACCTCTTTCTTTTCTCTTCTTCATACTTCCTTCTATCCTGTATTTCCGCTGCCCCAGCTCAGGTGCCGCCGACACAGTGATGGCAGATGCCGAGGTGAGCAAAAATCTTTTAACTTCCTTTTTATTATATTTTTATGATTAAACACTTACTACTACTACTACTTCTCCTGCTTCTCTTCTCCACCAATCATCTCTCTCCACCTCACCGAATGATTCTTCATCTTATTTATTCTTCGGTTATTTGACGTCGTCTTCTTCACACCTCTTTCCGTCATAATTTTATTTTAGCCTGCTTATTATATGTGACAGTTTCCTTTAAATCGCTTTTAGGTCTAGCAGTCCAATCGAAAAGTATGTTATTTTTCGGAACATATTGTTTTCCTCATTTTGGTGCAGTGCACCCAAAAGCCATTTAAGACAATATTCTCTCAGTGGGGCGGTGCGTCAAGGATTATCTAGCAATTGCTCGTAGCAGTAAGTTACGGGCTCAAGAGACTAACGCCCCGCACAACATTGTTCGGACGCGACCGCTTTTATGCTCCTTCTCGGATAAATAAGCCGAAACCGGGCTATCAAATCAACAGTACAGCGGGAACGAGACAATGGGAAGCCTATAGGATATGCTTCTTAAATGTCTGTTTTTTTGCGAGCCTACGATGGAAACGTCATAGCGCATGACACGGGGCCAAATTACTGATGTGTGACCGGCATCCCATGCGCCATTGCCGCCACCACTGCCGCAGCAAATGCACCAGTGCGAGCTTCTCTTTGAGCGTGTCAACATGACCTCGACAATTGTAAACCGTGGCTTGTGCGATCAATATTAATAATAATTGGTTTTTTTGGGGGGGAAAGGAAATAGCGCAGTATCTGTCTCATATATCGTTGGACACCTGAACCGCGCCGTATGGGAAGGGATAAGAGAGGGAGTGAAAGAAGAAAGGAAGAATTAGGTACCGTAGTGGAGGGCTCCGGAATAATTTCGACCACCTGGGGATCTTTAACGTGCACTGACATCGCACAGCACACGGGCGCCTTAGCGTTTTTCCTCCATAAAAACGCAGCCGCCGCGGTCGGGTTCGAACCCGGGAACTCCGGATCAGTAGTCGAGCGCCCTAACCGATCAGCGTAGAGTGATTTGATTCCTACGTGTGGAGGGGCATACTGCCGCGGATGTCTATGGCATGAACAGCTGTGTGTGTGTGCAGTGTGTACCGCATCAGTGACGGCAAAGAAATAATGTTCAAGATTAAGGTAAGCAGGACAGAAGTTTCTCGCGGGAGAACTTGCGGATAGAGTGGATCAAGTGGTTTGCTAGGTGTGTGTGCTCCCATTTTCTCAATTATTCGACAAATGGCTATCACCTGTGTTCTAAAGTGAACTAGTAGTTCTGAAGGTAGTGCCGCAATTGAATCGAGAATCTGCAGGACACAGTCATGTAATGGCTGAAGGCACGAGCAGTAGCGTTCTTTAGAGACATTATGGGAAGCTCGTGCACATCTACAAGTGCCACAACTGTCATGAATATTATGTTGGATGGTTGGTCATGCACGTACACGTGTTATGAATATATACATTCATTCAGTACGTATATTATTGTTGCTAATTCAGACCGACGCCGTTAGGTTGAAAAACATCCCTTGTAAACTTGAAACGTGCTGCCAGAAAGCACTGAAGAAATAAATGTTGTTAAAGGATATCATTGCAGTTATCATGATGCTGCGCTCGAGACATGGTGAACATGTTATGGAAGGCTCTGAATGATTTCCAGCCACTTGTGGATACACACTGACAATATTGCTTTTCGCCATTACCGAAATCCGGTCGCCATAGCCAGAATGCAAACACCCCACCTTTGCCTACAGAGGCGAATGCCAAATTCCCAGAACCACTGTGGCCAATAAAACATGTGAGTGAGAATGAAACCTGGAAATTACAGGCCTGAACAGTAACCTTTTCTTTTTTGCTAGTCCGTGCCCATTTAACAAATTGTTTGCTAGGGAAATGCATTGATATTCTTGTGGAAGGTACAGGAGTTATTCAGAATGATTTCGTCTTTGGATTACGTTTCCTTTCGATCATGACCTCACGATACATCAGCAATGCGGGCGCGCTCCGCCTTTTTAGACAACCTAAATTTCTTGATTAAATAAATGTGCACCACTAAGGAGAATCTGGTTTGGATATGGGGGTTTAACGTCCCGAAGCGAATCAGGCTGAGGAAAACCTGTACCTTTGTATATTTACTCTAAGTGCGTGGTAGGTATTTCTCGCGAACTAAAGCTGCGGCTAGTGTTTCTCGAGTAGAAAAGCATAGACCATTTCTACCATTTCTCTTCACTGCCGACAGAACCTAACACGCGAAAATTCTCCGTCGGCAGGTTGATGAGCAAGTTTTATTACACGACACAAGACGGGAGTGTTGATAGGGCGCCTTTTTACAGCATACGGAATCCCACATGCCATTAATGCCATTACGGCTGCAGAACTCTAGTCTTGATCAATTTAGAACGTAAACTTCGGTCGATGTCCCAGAACAGTAACCACGATAAAAAAAAGTGGATTGGAGACTTAACTTCTGCATTAAGGGTATGACGTAATATCTTTGATGGGTTACTGCACACATATGAGGAATTGGTCATTCTCTACTTTACATTCATAGATCTCTGAGAGATCCCTCCTGGTGCAGTGGTGCAGCTGTTAAGAGATATGCCACTGCCTTGCGGTGGAAGGTGCTGCCAGAGGTGAGGCTTGTGAGACGAAGGTTGTTCCTTGCGAGCAACCTCTAGAGCCCAATCAACGAATTGCCATCTGCCGCGGTGGGCAGTTTGCCCACAATCCGGTGGGCAGGTTGTGACGATGCCACAAGCGTCACGTGCACCTAGGTGACCGACATGCCCCCTATAGGTTCCTCCTCTGGGTATTTTTCGCACGCGGCCAACAACGCCAGCGCTCTCACCGACGCCGACGCCAGATTTTCTGCTACACAGAGTCCTTAACGCTATCGCGTCAAAAATCGAACTTTCTCTAGCGCTCCAGCATCGACTGGTGCCGAAAGACTTGCGCTATACTTCGGAAGTAGCCCAGTGAATGTCGACGCAGACATCACGTAATGCATTAACCGGAAGCGTAAAAGCAGCGCTCAAGCTCTCGAGCATGCTTTAGAATACGCAGTGCATAAGGATGGGATGACTAAGGAATGCGCTTACATGCTTCGTCGTAGCTGTACAGCTTCTCGGCGATACCGCGATGTCTTCCAGAGTTGTAGCCCGGGTAGGATGACAGCAGATAGGAGTAGGAACGACGAACTAGAATTGGCCCATAATTCCTCCTCATCAAGGCGTCACGTATCTTAAGCCAGTCTTGCCGCATGTCACTGATCCGGAACTGCACGGCCGGGAAATCAAATAATAAAAAAATAATGTCTTTAACAACGTTTTCGAGCTGCTGCAGCCTTACCGTGCCGTTTTAGAGGCCGATTCTTCATTATGCAAATATAAAACAAACATAAAAAAGTTCGATTTCGCGTGATATTTCTAGTGCCAAATAATTTTTGCTTAATTTGTTTCTTATGCAGAGTACAGTCTACTGTCATGATAGACGCCGTCGGTGCAGGAGGCGTAGATCTAGTTTCATGTGATTTCAAGGAAGTTGCGCTTAGCCGGTTTAGATTTCTCGGCACGAAGAATTTTTTTGCACTATATCGCAATCGCTAGTGGGAAGGTTAGGAACGCTACTTAAGATAACCTGCGCTAAACTAGCAGATGCGCAGTCGTTGCATGAGTCGATGCGATGCAAAACTGTCGCGGCAGCCTTGAAATTCGCTCGTTCCAAACACATCGTCAGTTAACGCATGCGGACACCCCATTCTTATGCATTAAACTTGTGTTCGACCACATAGAGCGGAAAATTTTTTTGATGTATTTTTTGCTCCAGGCGCCGCTGTTTCGTCGCCACGCCTATCGAGTGACTGGAAAAAGGTTAGTGAGAAGACCATTAAAAAATGCTGAGTTTTTGAAATGACATATAATGACACAGTTTAATGACTTATTAAACGGTTGTATATAACGTAAACATAGGAGGGGTCGCGCATCTGCGACTAAAAACAAATAAGAGGCGATAAATTGGACTGATGCTAAGGATAATCGAGGGCATTCTTATCTACCCTCTTTTCCTTTGTACAAGCGGCCTGCAGTCAGGTGAACAAACAATGCTACTACGACAACCACCGTTACCTGGACCTTCACTGAGCCACTGCCACAACTAGCGCCAAAACATTATCACCTACCGCTGAGTATCGTTACCAAGTTGGTAGCGCCGATGTTTCTTTTATAGCCGATGTGAGATTGTAGTCGATGCTTGATTTCTAGCCGGTTTTATGGGAGGTGGAACTCCCTCTAGACGCAACCTTTCGCGGGTGGAAAGTAGAGGCTTCAAACAGACACCGACGCTGTACAGTTTTCGCCGTAACGGCCGTCCTAATGGTTCTCGGATTCAGAAGGCCACGCAAAAAAGTACAGGCCATCACAGGATGTGTTGCGACAAATCTATCGCTTATGCATTTAAGTATTACGTTGATCAACTACCATTTGCGTCTGTGACTTCGATGTGGGTGTTGCCTTTTTGCTGCGCTGCTTCGTGGGCGTGTTGGTAGCGGACACTTTTGGAGATACTGGGTGGAAGTTGGGTGGGCGGTTATAGGCGGCAGATGCATTTTGTCTGGTAGGTGCCCGATGATGCACCGGTGGGTGCACCTTCGTTTGGGTGCCTGAAGGAAGGGACCCCACCGGAAGGTGCCCCCGCCCACTCTGATCTGCTAGGCGCGCTGGAAGAGACTTCATATGCACAGACCACGTCTTTTAGTGCGAGAGCAGTGCTATACTAGAGGACAGCTTTCTGTGACTATGCAATGCAAGCCGCGAGCGCGCGGCGCTATCTCGCACGTCTTTGGCTCGCGAATGCTTGCGAACAACGCGGTTGTGGAAGCCGGCGTCTAGGGCTCCTAGCTCCCGCTGCATAGCCAACGAAAGCTGATTCAGAGTGTAGTGTATCCGCCCACCTCTTGAATCTGATTTCTATCTAGATAAGTCTTCACCCATCAGCCACATCTTCACCGCACACTCCTAGAAAGGGAGCTGCCCCCTCAACCACAGCCAGCCTCGACACAGACCACTATCTGCCCCTGCAAACCTTCACCGTTCAGAAGCGCCATCCTCCAACCATCCACCCAATAAGCTATTCATCCAACTGTAGGGTCCAAAGAGCCGCCCACCCATTTACCTTTATCCTCCACGAGACCTCCATCCACTAGAATCCCATGCAGTAGTGGAACGGAAGAGCGCCGGTAAATCCGAATTACAAGATTTAGTGGGGAAGGCAGTTGCACTCCGGAAACGTCACCCACCAGCTACCTCCCCACCCAAATCCCCCTAGCTAAATGACTGCTCCCTCCACCTCCATCCTCCATAAACCTCTGCCCAATTTCACCCTACAGAAGAATTCTTCCGCGTGTGCGAAGCCACGACTAAGAATAAAAGCGTTGACCAGAGTAAAAACATTGAAGTAATTGTCAAAATAAATTCACCCTATTCCACAGAATCATCACATCACATATCTGATCGTCCTATAATTTTTTCGGTGAAAAAGGACACTATTAAGACCCTTCAGCAGCAGTTGACAAAGCTGAAACCGCAGTAGCTCAGTTTTGGGTTCAAACCAATGAGTTGCGGAAAGTTCTTCTGGGAAACCTTAGCTCACAGCCCTACATGCAACAAGAAAACAATCTGGGGTGTTTTGCATCTGTTTTAGGAATTATCGCACTGGGCCAGAATCTCCAAGGTGCTCTAAGCACTGATGCCCGCCGCGTCAGTCAGCTATCTTTAGGTCCTCGTTATTCAAATATACGGGAATAATTACTAACGAAAACGTAGCGCTACTTCTTGTCGCGCTTTCTTCATATCATTCGCCTCATAAAAATAGTCGCGAAAAGCTACTAAAAATAGGGCAGCGCATGATTGGCCGCAATTCCTCTCCATGCACCACTGTCTATGGGGAAATGGCGACGACGCCATCAACGCCGTAGGTCTTCATCACAGTCACTGAAAGTGCCACTCACAAAAGACAGGGTTATAGAGCTGGTCGTAATGCAACATTGCACAGCTGTGCAAATGCGTTGCTTGTGCATGATTTTCGCCGTGCATAATTATTCCCAGCCGTGTCTGGCGCGGAAGGATCTCGTTACGTCATAGGCATTTTCACTTTGAGGTTGGGGGGGGGGGGGGCTGGAGATGACACAGTCATCCTATTTGATGCCTCATGCATTCGACGGGACCCAGCATAAAGCGTTTCTCAAGGTGTATTCAATTCTAGAAAAATTCCATCATCCACTGAGCAGGATTAATTTGATAGAGCTTAAATTTGCGCAAGCAAAGTAAGCAAATCTGAAAATACACAATTACTACAGTGCGTACTTAAGTTTAAAAGGTCACTGCAGCCCAAAAAGCCAAAAATTATTGCTTCGTGAACTGAAGTGGTGACAACGGTATACTCTCAACAAAGGCTTTCAGGGATCACAACCAACCCCACTGGCAAGACCACAGGCAAAACATTCAAAGACGCGCGATAATCTCAGCAGCCCGTGATGCTCTTACTGCGCTGACTCGGCTAGGTCTCTTCACTGCAGATGTGCCAATTCCCAAAACCGCCATATCAGCTCCAGCACATTATCCATGCCCCGTCAGTATATGTGGTTGGATTGTTCTGGACCAGGAGGCAGACGCCCTACGTCCAGAATACATCTATCCTTGCAGAGCATCCCAATGAAGCTGCGTGCCCTGCCTTAAAGGTGCTTGAATCACATCATCTGCTTTTCAAGTTTGCGAGCTAGAAGAAATGTGCTTTTCGGATAAGCATTACATGAGGGACTGAGACGTGCCGCCATTCGGTGAATATGACTGCATAAGGAATGTCTGTTTAGTGCTGGGATTGCTTTCAGTGACAATCACGTTTGCGTGCTCGCAACCTTTGTATTACTCAGGTTTGCGTAGTGTACTTCCAGAATGCTGCTTTCAGCTTCGCTTTCTCAGACGTCATTTTTACGTGGATACAGATTTTCTGGGCAGCCTTTGATATTGCCCATGCACGCATCGGGGCTCCTCCAAAAACTACGCGTGAACTTAACAAGTCACTGCGGTCCCGCCAACTGCGCACGGCAATAATTTATGGACCGCATCGGAGCACTAGGATTCAACTTAGGCAGGCTATTTCCGTAAACCACCGGAGGGTATCTCGGAAAGTAGGCACTCTATTCTTGGAGATGGTGACAAAAGTTGCTTTCACCCCGACAGTGATTTCAACCGCAATGTTAATCTTCATGTGCCCACCTGCATGGCCCGTTTTCCTCCGATGAAGGTTCTATCGGATAGCTTGAAGTCAAACACGGCGGGAACGCCCAGGTCCAGCGCCAGGCGCACCACCATGTCCACAGGGTCGACCGTCCAGGAAGCCGCCAAGTTTAGCGGGTCCAGGTTAAGCCATACCATCCACGACTTCAATACTGCGAACTGTGTAGAATTCAAGAACGCGGCAAGAGTCGGTAGAAGACCATGTAGACTGGGTACGGAAACTCCAAGTTAATTTCTGCCCACCGGGGAAGAATATTAACGATACAGAAGCTGCTCTGCACGATATCTCATGTCTGTTTCCGGCCATGAGAGCGCTCCGTTCTAAACTGGACCCACGTGGAGCAAGTAAACTTCCGCCGCATCATTGCATGGGGCACATGCGTGGTCCATTTGCCCTTTAACGGGAAAACGTTCAGTTCTTCACTGAACAAATGGCCACAACAGGTCTTAAAGTGAAAGATTTCTTCACCGTCCCTCTATGCTCTCAAGGACGTATACCTAGGCAGTCTCATGTTTGGAGGACACGTCGAAATGGTATCAATTAATTAAATGGTACCAATTAAACGGGCGAGAGACGGGGCATTGTCATGCGATGTCCCGGACTAGGGACGCTGACCATGTAGCGGGGCCACTCTGTGGCCCCAAACTCTATTGCAGCAATTAAAAGTTTTCACCACCACCACCACCACCACCTCGTCACCCACAAAAAACCTAAGAACTAGGCTCGATTTTTGCGGCGTTTGTTTTTCTTTACCTTCTCTACTTGCCTTGGTCTGTTCATTGCTCACTATAGAGCACAGCGCTCTATAGTGTTGTCCTTTGCTGGATACGTGCCCTACACGCCGTATTCTGTTCCAACATTCTTCAGTGCATCCGCTATACCCTATAGGCGTAATCTTAACGCAGTCTAATTTATGCGTACACCAACACGCTAGCCTTGCGTTGCCTCCTTGCCCGTTGCCCGGGCTCAACAGGGCAACAACCGAGAAAACCTCACCACAGATTCACCTGCACAAACTGCCGTCCTATGCTGGTGATGGCCAGCGCAAGGTCAGGCAATGATTTACAACTGGAGATAATGGCAACGTTCAAAGAAGGGGCTGCGCAACTTTTTTGCTGTCAATTTAAACAGATTTGCCGATGTAAGGAGCGAAACCATGTTCCTGGCAACTAAGTTTAGGTGCGCATGTTGGCTGCCCCTAATAGAACAAAGCGCATTTAGCTTGTTCATGACCGCGACTCATTATTCAGAAGTTAAGGCTAAGTAAGAGCAGTTCCTGCTCTTTCTAAGAAAAATGTTTTCTAGAAATCACTAATAATTTTGTATACGATGAAGCGAATTCTCCTACTGAGAAGTGGCATCTACTGCCCCTCGAATAATCGGCATAATACCATCCATGACAGAAACCGCGCATTTTTTGCTCACTAACCTCAGTGTCTTCAGAACTGGTGAATGTGGTGCAGCCCTGGAAGATTCCTGCGGCTTTCTGCCAAGCGCTCTGACCCGTGGCAGGTACCCTCGTAGCCTTGAGGGCCGAAATGGTGGCAGTACGTAAGGCGTTCTCAGCCTGGGAATTTGCACAGGACTTTTTTGATGCATAGCACTTTGTTAACGCCTATTTCAATAGCGGTTAGGTGAAAAATGATTGACTTATGCACAGCTGCTGTTAAGCTTCTGCTTGCTGATGATGATGATGGATTTTTATGGCGCAAAGGCACCGGTGGCCAAAGAGTGCCTTGGAACAAGATATTTTTCTTCTACTCAAGGTGGGGGCAAAGGCCCATTTCCTTAGCATTTCACTCTAACTAAGCCGACCACCTGAGCAGGGATACGCTTGTACCCATTGTATGACCGGTGGGCACGGCGGCACTGGCGATCGAACCCCGTACCTGCCGTATGCGAGGCGGATGCTCAGACCACAAGACCACCGCTGCGGTCAGGTGGCATGTTCTCGGTCACACTGGTAGTCTGTCCGCACTCTTACTCGCAGTGAAATTGTCACGTTCTGCGCACGCAGCTTGCTTTCCGGAATGTACTGCAGACATGGAACCGGCTTAGCTTATAAACGCTATTCTGTAGAGTTGCTGTTTCATCTTCAGAATGCAAGGGTGTTTTTGGGAGGTCATCTTAAAGGGCTTGACGCAAGATTATTCCCGCTAGTATTCCTCGCGACACTTGCCTGTAATCAGAGCACTTCATCTTTCGAGCAGTGTAAATGCGAATCAACATCCATTCATGTATGCAAACTGTGCCTGGGGGTTATGAATAGCAGTAGCAGCATACGTGCCATTCACTCATTTGAACGGAGGCTATGGGTGCCGAAGGCTAAAGTTTGCATTTTCTTCCAATGGAAGTCGCGAACTTTGGAGCAAAATAATTATGAACTCTACGGGATGAGCATTATTACAAAGATGTGCCTTCAATAAAATGACGTCACAGTGTCTATTAATGGTGGAAAGACCGCCCACTTAAGCGCACATAAAGTAGAGGAGAAAGGAATAGAGATAGTAATAATAATTGGTTTTTTGGGGAAAGGAAATGGCGCAGTATCTGTCTCATATATCGTTGGACACCTGAACCGCGCCGTTAGGGAAGGAATAAGGGAGGGAGTGAAAGAAGAAAGGAAGAAGGAGGTGCCGTAGTGGAGGGCTCCGGAATAATTTCGACCACCTGGAGATATTTAACGTGCACTGACATCGCACAGCACACGGGCGCCTTAGCGTTTTTCCTCCATAAAAACGCAGCCGCCGCGGTCGGGTTCGAACCCGGGAACTCCGGATCAGTAGTCGAGCGCCCTAACCACTGAGCCACCGCGGCGGGTAAGGAATAGAGAAAGATCTCTGTTAACGTCACGCGTCTAAGTCTCTTAAATATTTCAGCGGTAATATGTTCTCTGCAATGTCAGATTTGCAGAGATAGCCCGCCGTACAGGGTTCAGCGTTAAATATTAGCACAAGTCAACAGTATACAGTGGAGACAGAAAATTACGAGAGCCTTCGAAACAATGGCAATTGACAAAGGACAAGACGCCGCGCACTTAATGAGGACCTATCCAAACGGGGCCAGCAGCTGGGAACCAATTGTGGTCGCTTGTGGCTCAGTGGTTATCGTGCTCGCCTGCTGACCCGAAAGACGCGGGATCGATCCCTGCCGCGGCGGTCGAGTTTCGATGTAGGCGAAATTGTAGAGGCCCCGTGTTCTGTGCGATGTCAGTGCATGTTAGAGATCTGTAGGTGGTCGAAATTTCCGGAGCCCTTCACTACGGCGTCCCACATAGCCTGACTGGCTTTGGGACGATAAACACCAATAAACGAACCCTTACATTTCCAGTCGAATTCCAGGGACTTTTAATGTCGCTGAAAAGAAGCAATCCTGACAGCATATTCTTTACCATTCCATATATCTCAACTGGCCACTCCTTTCCCCCTTTTCTAGTTTGTTCATTGCGCTAATAAGTATAACGCGTTGCGTGGCCTAATGGTAGAGCACCCGCCTCGGCTTCGGGAGGTGGTGGGTTCGACTCCCACTGCCGGTCGGGCACCCACCGGTTTCCTCAAAATGTGCACAAGCTGTTACCCGGCATGGTATTCGGCTTAGTTGGGTTACATTGTAGGCTTAGAATTGGAGCCTGCGGCTTCAAATCCTGTCGTTGTGAGCTTCGCTTTTTTTTTTGCTATGAACGTTCTTGCTGCCGTCAGAAGCATTCGCCATTGGTTTTCTGTGGTAGTCTTAACTGCTCTATGCGTGCGATGGAAACACTCTAAAAGAAAGATATTGCTGCACATCTGAAGAATGGACCGTTATCTTCAATATCTCCAAAACACCTTAAAATATTTCAATCTTCAATAATTCTTGTCCAAGAATGCTGGGAATGACGCAGCAGACAGTAGATATACCAACAGGAACGACAAATAAATGTACAGACATTAGCACAGTGGGTAGAGCATCCAAAACGCAGTTTTCCTGGACGGTAAAAGTGAACGAATGAGGAATAAAAAGATTAGAGAAATACGTGTTACCTGATAGTAAGGACCTTCTGGGTGACCTTTGTAGTTGCCGCATGCGAAGTTATAGAAGTCCTGGCAAGGGCGAGCGGAGAAATTGAGCTGCTGCTTTAGATAATGACTTTGGCGGTGACAATCCGTTGTTGTACAAGGGTTCAGGTTAGTCGGTGCAGATGTCGGAGTTCTCGAGGTCGACTTCGCAGTTCTTGGGGTCCTTCTCGTCTTCGTCTTTATTCGGACGGTTACTGTAGGAGCTGGAATCTTTGGAAATGGGTCCATTTCACCGTCGGTATATTCGGCGTCGTCAGGATTGAGGTAATCGTCGTAATAGTCCTGGTTGCTGTCATCTTCGGATTCGTCAGCATCTTCGTTATCATCATAGTCGCCGTAATAGACATCAGGTGGCGTCAGCGACAACTGCGGGAAAGCGAATGCACTTTTGACCTTTGCTGTAATTAATGATGAGCGTCCATTTGTGTGTAATATCCAGGCCTGATGGTATCCAAATATAATTTTTTCAGGACCTTCCAAAACCTGCTTTCATCGAAAAACCCTTGCCGCATTAAGAGTTTCAAAATGAACGATAATAAAATGTGCCAATTGGCCTCCTAAAACGCACTTTGAAAATGGGAGATGATTATTAGACTATTCATATATTTCTTACTTGCACGTATGTCGACTAGGGTTGCGCAGAAAGCCATTTCAAAAGCCGCATTGAAGCAGCTACGCAACAAGGGTCGGCTGTGCATTATTGTTTCTTCTTTGCTTCTGTGTTTTTTTAACGTCTTACAACTATTGCGACCACTAACGCTTCTAATAGACCACCGGAGTTTTTACGTAAATCTGTATTTGAGATATCTACTGCATTCACACTTCTACTAAATACCTGGAAGCTAGGCGAAAATAGCCTTTAAGTTTTGGCGTGTCACATAGTTTCCCTTTGCTTTCTGCCTTGCATCTCATGTTGTATTAATTATTTTCTCCTGTACATACGTAGTTTTTTGTACACCTTACTCAATGCCCTCCTTGGCGCTGTAAGGTGCGGCAGGTTACCACCTGCCCACCGAAGCAGGTGGGTCACCTGCTCGGCCGGAGTACCAGAACCAATAAAGTCTTTTCCCGTTAAAGTTGGCTTGAGTGCTTGCGCACTGCAATTCTACCCCAAGTAAGTTCCACGTGATAGTGATATTAAGGTAGAGAAAAAAAAGAAGCTTCAATTTTAGTGAAACAGATCTTCGCTACACACGCATCATTTGAATCATTTTGGTGCATGTAGAGAGAGATACAATCGCCGGGAATTTATTTCTCTCGGCGATAAAGTCTTTATGATTACCTTTTGTCACTTCTGATGATATGCAAGGATTCTGTTTATCTTTCACGGTCTGATTTGTGATACAACATGGCGATTTAAGGTGAAGCTGCAGCATTAGTAATATATAGTCGAGACACGGCGTCAGACGCTTACCTCTTCCAAGAACCACATGAGCGCGACCAAGGCACACATGAGGAGTATGGTCAGCAAACCCAAAAGAAAGATGGCTACGGTTGAAACACCAATGAAGCTGGCCTCTTGGTCTGTTTCGTCAACTGGGGCCATCAACATTTCGCCGGGGTCTGGGCTTCTCATCTTGTTTTGCATCTGACGCAAAGCAGAAAAAGCTGACCTCATTCGCATGCAGGGAAATATATGTTCAGCATGATGATAAACTCAGTGTCAGAAGAATTCAAACATGTAATTCTTAAGTAGAAGAGAGGTTCGATAATCCAATAAATTCAGCAATGACGAGGTTGTAGAGACGTCCGCGATGAATTACGGCAGCTACATCTGTTAACGTGAAGGCTCCGCTGACCAAGAGAAAATTATCAGTTTCGTATGCAACGCTAGTTGGCGGGAGTTGAAAAAATCGTCAAAATAAAGCGCATGTAGTGCTTTTCCGATCTCAGATTGCGAAGCGCTGCTCACTTCGCATGCCGCACACTCGGCCTGAGTGAAGCCACTTCAGAAGCCCAAGGAAAAAAGTATGGTGCGACCACGTGTTATTTTTTCAGTGTTTACTTATTTTTGTTTGAAAAATCATGCGACATACATAGGTGTGCGGTCTTTTCAGGTGGACTGTAAAGACCGCACCTATGTACACTTTGGACATTTTGTCGGACATTTTGGACATTTTGTTGGACAGTCGGACATTTTGTGGGTGGTAGAGCTGAACTAAAAGATGATTCATTAGCAAAAATAAGTAGCCAGTTGCACAAAAATATATTGCAAAATGGAGAACCGTCGGCATGGAAGGCGAGCCTAAAGTTTGAATTTCCTGAACCGGCATTGTGGTTTAGCAAATTCCATAGCACTATCCCATAGGCCTGAGATTCTTAGGTGCTGGGTTCATCGGAGATTCTTAGCTGGTGGTGAGGACAATAAAGTTTTCTTAAATCCTGCTGCCAAACCTGAGTCTTAAATTTACCTATAGAAAAAAAAACGAACGAACTCATCAATGATTGCGAAGTCGCTCCCAAAGACATTCAACCGCGTCGACTACAGAAAACTCCGGGTTTGAAAGCGTATTCCCAAGAGTCGCTGCAAAATGTAACCTCACCACAGGAATGCGAAGTGCCAACATAGGTGCAGGATTCTGTGCTATATTTCGGACAATGCGAAACTGGGAGGAACAGCATTCGGTACACACTCAACAAATGGAAGCACTACGCCTCGGAGGGACACAGCAACATGCGTGAACCGTTACCACTTCAGTGGCGCTAGCTATTTGACCCACAACACTTTTCTAAATTAAAGAAAACTTGTCGAAATGAACAAATGGAGGTGTTTTTAAACTGGAGCTAGTGTTACACGCCAGACATCCACTCCGGATAGACTCCCCCGCCGCTTTTTAGCGGGCACGAAAGCTGAGTGGTGGGTGACAAAAACGCGTTTGTCCATAAACACTGCTGTTAGAACCACATCTGAATTGCTATATGCTGCGTGACACACTGCATGAGCTAGCCTTTGACCAAAAAGGCAGCACAACCTCCGCGACTGGCTGGTATTCCTGTGCAAACGCCATGTCGAACAAATTCACTTTCTCCTTTATAGCCTTTGCGAACTCTGAATCTCCATGAAGGAGTTGTTTTTATAACACTTGGCAGCGCCACTGAGACAAATTGACAATACTGTGCCTTGCTATACTAGTAAGTAACGCACTTATGAGCTCAGAGATCTCGTCAGTGTTATTAATCGAGAGAAATTTGGCGAACTACATGGTAGCCTGTGCAAATGAATCGGATCAAAATGAAGTTTTTTCTTGTGGAGCCGCCGACTAATGGCTGTTTGCAACGTAAATCCATAACAGTGCCTAAAGTACGACGTTATGAAGAAATGAAATGGCAAATAAATAAATAGGAAACTCGCATTATACTTAATCAGGGCGGAAAGATTGGCATGCGGGCCATGTTTCATGACGGCTACAGTGCAGCGAAATTAAAAAAAAAAACGTGGCACGTGGGGAACGCGGACATGAAAAGCGCTCACCAGCAAAAAAAGCATTTATTGCACCTTGCTAGTAAGCTGTTTACATGTCTGCCTTCTTCGCATGTGTCGCTTTTTTGTGCTGTAGTAGCCATCATGAAAGCGTTTTACAGGCCGTCAGTTGTCTCACTGGCTATCTAGCTTGGCCTGCAGTCGTGTTTGATGTCACGACTGGCCATTCAGTTTGCTCTGGAGAATAACGCAGCACTCTTCAGTAAGAATTCCTTGCTCCTGGAGCTGCACGCTGGCTACGGGCGTGATTGTGCCTCCACAGGAAAGTACCACAGTCTTCAACAGTTAGAAGCTTTCGTGGCTCAGGGCACAGTGGTAAAATTCATCAGTGTGCACATTGCCTAATTCATAAATGGTGACGTGATCGGAATTCTGCCTCATCGTATCACATGCCGTATTTACTCGATTCTAAGACGCATCTTTTTCCAGGAAAAACTCGTCTAAAAAGGACATGCGCGTTAGAATCGAGAACGAAAATGAAACTATAGCCTACACAAGGAACACACTAGTGTGATCGACATCGCAAAAAAAGACTACTTGGTACTTCTTGTGTGTCGATGCAGAAAAAACTGGTTAATGCGACTCCCATTAAGTCTGCGGCGTTGGGCGCTCGCTAACACGCACGCTGCACGCCTCACGCCTGTTCTTTAGAACAGCTTCACGAAGGGAGGCGTGACAAAATACGGAAGGCGCTAGCCTCCGAGAACAGTCCTACCACTTAGTTTAGGTTCCGCTTTCCTAAGCTTCCCCACAGCCGTAGGCGACTGATTAATTCTTTATTAAAAATTAGGGCCGGCACAAAGCCCTCGCTGCTATTGGCCCCTCATCTGCCAGCCAACCGAACACAATTGTGCGGCGTTTTAGACGCTGACTGTCGCCTCTGCGCGTTTCTCTCGCTTCTATCTGCATGGTTCTTTAAGTGCGTCCAAAATGCGCACTCGTCAGGTGCCGTGCACTCTTTCTGCTGGAAGCGAGAAAATTTGGTGCGCGTTGTAATCGAAGACATTGCACTCTTTGTATAGTGACCGTGAAAAATGAGTGCGCGTTGGAATCGGGTAAATACGGTATCCCAAACCGAGACACACGACGTAGTGGTGTGCTTCCTCACCTCGTCATCTGCGGCCAGACCCGGTGGCGTGGGCTCCATCCTGGCTGCTGATTTTCTTCGTTTTAGTGATGTTCTGAAACAGTGGGGAAATTGCAAATGTATACCAAGTGCGGTGTGTATGGAGCACGCGATCCGGATCTTACTGGCCACGGAGTAAGAGAGACATTAGCACCGCATTGAGCACTCGGCAGGACGTTCGATACGCGGCAGTAAATATGTCGCTAAGGGTAGACAGCGGGGCTAGTTGGTTGCTTGCATTATTATGGAACATGGTACCAGCGCAAGAGACAAGGTCGAAGGGAGAAGACAGCACGAATGCCAGCGTTCGTGTTGTCTTCTCTATTTGTCCTTGTCTCTTCCGCTGGTATGCCATGCTCCATAATAATGCAGCGGCTTTCGTGTTGCCTTCTCCTCAGGTCCTTGTCTCTTGCGCTGGTACCATGTTCCATAATAATGCACCGGCTTTCGTGTTGTCTTCTCCTCTGGTCCTTGTCTCTTGCGCTGGTAACATGTTCCATAATAATGCACCGGCTTTCGTGTTGTCTTCTCCTCTGGTCCTTGTCTCTTGCGCTGGTACCATGTTCCATAATAATGCACCGGCTTTCGTGTTGTCTTCTCCTCTGGTCCTTGTCTCTTGCGCTGGTACCATGTTCCATAATAATGCACCGGCTTTCGTGTTGTCTTCTCCTCTGGTCCTTGTCTCTTGCGCTGGTACCATGTTCCATAATAATGCACCGGCTTTCGTGTTGTCTTCTCCTCTGGTCCTTGTCTCTTGCGCTGGTAACATGTTCCATAATAATGCGGCAGTAAAACCTGGAGAGGGCACTTGAGCTCTGCCTTGAAGGTATGACGCGATATGTTTAAAGCGTTACTGGCCATATATGCGGAATAGGTCATTCTCCAGTTCACATTCATACACTCCCGTGAGTCCTCATACCACTACCGGAGCAGTGGTGCAGCGGCTAAGCGATGCGCCACCGACCTGCGGTGGCAGGTGCTGCAGCCGGTGGGGCTTATGCGACCCAGACTGCTCTTCCCGAGCAACCTCTCGCGACGTCATTAAGTAAAACTGCCGCCTGCCACAGTGTGCCACTCAGTTTGCTTCTCCGGAGATTTTTTGATCAGAACACCGTCCTCGCAGACGCCGATGACGGCGACGCGGCATTTTCTGCGTGGTAGTAACTTTATCGCATTACTATCACGCTGTTGTCACATGTGCAGCGTTTCACTGTGATCTCTTCCTTCGTCTCCTTTCTCTCATTGAGTTATTTGTGCACGGTTTGTGTCCATCACCACCGTACTCACAGTCGTGGTTAGGCCGAGGCGCAGCATGTGGGCAATGATGGGAAGCGAGATTCAAGGCATGCAACTGGCAGAAAACGGCTTCCTTGGCGCTAGCGCTCTACTGCTATTAATATTAAACTAGTAAAGTCAACTATTACACCGACGAAGCTGCGCACCTCGATAAAGGATTAGCTACCCGCTTTTATCAAGAGAGCTCGCGCAAATATTTACTTCATTCATAGCCTTCGGCCAAACATTCGTATATGCGCGTAATTTGAATCCCATGAAGCATTAAAATACAAGTGTATTGCACAACGGACGCATGATAAGAGACATGCGTTCTGTACTCACAGAACGGCGATTCCGGCGTTTATGAAAGATTCCTAGATTCCTAGTTTCCTAGACCTAGATTCCTAGATAACGTTAAATAGATTATAAAAGCAGCGTTGGGAGTGAGCAAAAGGGGACACAAACGTGGGGGTAAATTTTAGAGTGACAGCTGTATATGGCATGCTAAGCCAAATCACGACATCGTCGTCCCTTTCAGCGCCATCCGCTCGTCCACCGGCCCTATCCTTTTCCATCTCTCTTCTCACTCTACGCTAACCCCCTTCTCTTTCCTACACCTGTCAAGTTTGTGATGGATTGCCTATTGTTAGATTAAGGTGTGGAAACATCCGCGAGCCGTGACCATGCGTTCATTCTGCAGTGACGCACGCAGCTCATAACCTCACATCCATGCCCACACAACCTACAACGCTCCTGCACATGGCTATTTCAACACTCACAGCAAAAGCACACTGGCAGCAGCATTTGCACTATTCCAGCGGTCGTAGCATTTGGTCACGGTCAAACACGAGCTAATGACATCCTAGTCGAAATCAAGAAGAAGAAATGGGCTTGTATAGGGCATGTAATGCGAAGGGAAGATAACCGCTGGTCCTTAAGGGTAACTGACTAGATTCCAAGAGAAGGCAAGAGTAGTAGGGGGTGGCAGAAAGTTAATGTGGGTGGATGAGATTAAGAAGTTTGCGGGGATAGTGTGGCCGGAGCTGGCACAGGACAGGTTAAATTGGAGAGATATAGGAGAGGCTTTTGTTCTGCAGTGGGCGTAGTCGGGCTGGTGATGACGATGATGAGATCTGCGGTGCATTTTTTTCTCTTCTGCTCGCCGTGGCTGTGACCCTCGACATATTAGACTAGGGAGCCTACATACCTGCCGCCTGGAGCCGGGAGGGGGCGCGACATGTAGGCTCCCTATATTAGACCAGCAGTCAAAAATAAGTCCAGCCGTTCTAGCGGCCCTTTCCCGGGGCCGATTTCCGGCGCAGCTAACGCAGCAAGGTTGCCACTGCACCTCGTAAAGTCTGGGATTAGCGTCAGCGATGGTTATCAGGCTTTTTTTCGGATTGGGGGGGGGGGGGGGGGCTCAGCCAGAGCAGTCAGCTATGCTCGCGGACAGCTTTTTGTGGCTATGCAGCCAAGGCTAGGCAGGAAGGGGAAGTAGGCGCGCTTTTGTCGACAAACTGTGTGGGGTGTGTCCTTTGTTGGGGGCCAGGCATGCAGGGGGACAAAGGGGGAGGTGGTGCAGGCTCGCCAAGGCTGAGATAGGGCACTCCCCATGACAGTAGAACAAAGCCCCGTCCTTATCGTTTCCTGCCTACCCTTGGCTGCACAGCCACAGAAAGCTGCTCGCGAGTATAGTAATACCTGTCACTGTATTTCATCGTAACACCAATTCATGTCGCCTTCGTCGTATATGTGTAAAAGCCACATTTTTCTAACGCCCACTACACAAAGCCCAGGCAAGAGGCTATGAAAGCACCCCCATGTTCGCGTGTGCTAGCGGAGGCTGATTTTCTCCAGGCCTGAGGCCTCTTCCACTTACCAAAATTCCTCTCGATGCCCTGTACACTCCGGTTCTGCCGTGGCGACGTCGATCCCGGTTACCCTTAAGATCTGCCCAGTAGACTTCGGGTTCGATGCAGCAATCTCCTTCGTCTTCTTCTTCTTGCCACCAGCGTTACTCCCATAATATGTATACCATGCATTGGTTTTTAAGTTGCAAAACTACGTTTGCGTGCATTCCACTGGGTTGCGCATGCAGTCATATACGCTAGCAGAAATTTCCGAAGCCAGTGCCGTTAAGCCTTTCGACATATGGCAATTCAGTGGTGGAAATCGCGTTTTTAGGTGTGACGAATTGTACAGATGATGATTTTCCCGCTTGATTTATGTTGTAGGTGACCTCCCACACACATCGAAGGCCGCGCCGTCTCGACTGCACGCCTAACGTTTTTCCAACAGCATTTATAAAAATAAAGAAAGGACTTCGTTGGGCATGACAAAAATTTTGAGGCCTGTTGGATGACGAGAGCGTGATTGTATAATGATCTAGAACACCAATATTTTTACCCGGTGTAAACAAATACAACATAGGCTGGGCTTTCGTGTATTCATTGCCCCGTTTGTCTCAAGAATTACAAAAATAATCCAAACTTTACGTCTTCAAGACAAGTTTATCCCATCTCACGTTTAGAGATGGGGTAAAGTCAATATGTCGGCCCGTACGTGTACGTCGTGCCATGGCAAAGTGGTGTAACTCTGCACCACACAGGTGGAGAGGGTCTCAGATGGAACCTTCATTACCGCCAGACAGAAAAAATAAAGCAGTTGGTTTCTTGTCGGTTACGTCATGGCAGAACAATTTAACTAGACCGCTATTCTGGGTGCAGCGATATTGCTCGGTTGCAGTAAGATGCTGAACCGGTTGGGCTCGGAGTGAATTACATTTCACCTCCAATCAGGCCCGCTCTCCCCTCGCGCCTTCCAGCTCTCACCTCTCTCAGAATGGACTGTTCCCTCCTGTGACATCGCTACCCTTGTTAACAATGAGATCTATCGCACTCTCTTCTTTCGTCACCGCCTTGCTATCCTCCTCCGCTTTCCTCCTCGTTCTCTTACGGTTATAAGGCCGGACAGCACCCAATCCAGGAACGGGCACTTAGCAGCTGCGCCGTATACCTTTGATGGGAGGCGCTAACCGGCATAGCAATAGGATCCAATGAGGCGAGATCAGCAAACAAGAGGGCGCTTCAATGAAATAAACAGCAGCGCCGTGCAACGGCTGCGAACCTCAGAATACGACTGTCTTGATACCATTTGAAAATCTTGCGTCCGTGAGTGTTGCTACGGAACTTCAGAAAACGCTTTTGCGGATGCCATGGGAGCTAACGAGTACGGCAGTCCTAAAAATAAAATAACATGTCTTTTACGCAGGCAGTCGTCAGTTCGACGCATTCTGTTAAACGCCTATCTGTGTTAGCCAATCCAGTAGCGGGACAAGCGGAGGAGCGTGGCTGCATTTCCAGGAGTCTACCGAAAAAAGGCACCAAAGGCATTCGTTGTGAGACCGCCGCTTTATGACACATGAACTAAGTGTGTTATGTCGACTGGATCATTAAAAATATATCATGAGGCAACAAGCTTTTCGTCTCAGTTAAGCGCCAGATCAGCATGGCTCTCAATCTTTCACAGAAAGAGTAATCGAATTTTTTACCTTTTAGCACTGACAGCAATGAAGTAAATTAAGAACAGGCAACTACTACTCTGTCAAAATTATTTAGACACCGTTTGTTACATTTTTTCTGTCAGCTCCCGTCTATGTCAGCATCTAAATCGTCAGAGAGTTCTGTAAGTTATATCGTGTGCCAGCAGCGATGACATCGGCGCACTTTGATGCGGCGAAAATTAGCTCAGCCCGTAAGAATGCCTCTCGAGATCGTCGTAGTTATTGCCGTTAACAAATGACGATTGCATAATTTGCTGTTTTCTGCAGGCACCACGTACTTCAACCTTTAGCTGGAGCTTGAAAACAAGTATGTACCAGCTAGACACAATGGTAACCAGGGAGGAAATACATATTAGCCTCTCCAAGCAAATGCATTGCAAGCATATAATTCCTCTTATTGGCGCAGGTTTCGATGAATCCTCTTTCTGAATTCCATCAGACCGCACAGATGCACAGGCAGGACACGAGAACAGAAAACTGGGCGAGTTGGTATGGCTTCATGCTTAAGCAGTGCAGAGAACATGACGAAAGAGAGACGGGAGACGACACGAGCGGTGACTAACAATTAGTTCGTTGAAAAGATGTCATAACTCGACTGTTATATGCGTGCGCAGAATAGTTTTTTGGGGTTCTAGCCTGTGTTTTTTCATTTTTAGGTTTTTCAAATGTGCCTAACCTATATATACTTTTCCGTGAATAAAATAACCAGTTAGTCAGCGCTCGTGTCCTCTCCCGTCTTTTGTCCAGTTTTCTGTGCTGCGGAAGCTTGAACTGGTAGGACCTTGGTCTGCGTCTTAGTGAAGCGTAACGTGTTAATAAATTGGGCCAGCAGGTTGTGAATACAAATAAGCAGTTTCTCGGAGGCCCCCCAAAAAAGACCACTAAAGTTCACTGCGTGATATGCAGGAGTAAGCGGATGGCCGAGAATGTAGGCACGTTGTAGGTAAATCATCGCCACCGATGAATTTGCCGGAACCGCTGTAATGTAGATTAAGGAACTTTGGAGAATATTTACGGCACAAATCTGCTACTTCACGGGGAAGAAAGAGCAGGCACATCTCAGGCCACACACCATCTCGGACTTCTGTAAGACATTGCACATGATGCTCCGCATGGTATCAACATGACGTGTTTTATTTGGAAATTTAACCTACTACCCATGCTCCACTGGTACCAGCAAGTACTTTATGACAGCAGGAAGTGGAGTCAGGTTTGGAAGGCTAAAGACGCATGTAGCAACAGAAACACCCTCATGCCTTCGTAATTACTTTCCAAAACCTGTAATACCTTCACAAGTCCGCATATTCGACGCTTTTGAAGAATACTCGATAAAAAATAACTAATGAAGGCCACCAATATTCAAGGAAGCAAAGGCCGTGTTATTGATTCCAGATTTCCATGAGAACTGGAGAATTAGTATTCCTGCTCATGGGGTGTATGGTGTAATGTGTGCATCTCGAGGTCGGATATAATTTAAAGAAGACACAAGCGAAGTTTCTCGCCATGCGATTTCAAGCGCTTCATGTGCACTGCGTTTTTGTGTTATGCCTTGCACCTTCTATCGCAATGCAGAAACTACGTTCGTAAGTAATGCTTATCGTCCAAATCATTAAGTCATTCAAGCTCCTGACCACGGCCGCGGCTGGACGTGTGCCAAGAAATTCCTATTTTTAGTAATGCTTTATTGAAAGAGCTAAGAATCAGGCCTAAAGACTGCCTTCAACTAAGTCTCATAAATCTGAACTGAACGTGACTAATCATATATAATTTTGAAAATATGTTGAAACTGAAACCTGCAACTTTTTTTCCGTTCTCGTAATGCGTTGGGAACCAGGGCGTCATCGCTTCTCAAAAGGAAACATTTGATGATCCCCAGTGGCGACATTCCAGGCAAGCGGACAGCATGTACCGTCAGAAGATCGAATTCACGCTGCAATACGTAAAGTTACACTACAAACGCCTGAAGGGAAGGATACGTCGACAGCTACTTCCGTTTTCCCCAAAAACAAATGGTAGCACTGAACAAGCGTATTTTTTATTCATTTCCGATGCACGGTACCGGTCAGTGTCTGCTCACAGACAAATATCTTGCACGTCAAATGCGGTGTCACTGGTCATACAGTGGCTACCAGGAAGCATATTTGAAGAGAAATAATTAGGCGGAAGTGTTGGTGCTTCGGACGTATCAGAAATAGTTTATTTACATTGCTAAACGTAGGCTCAGAGGGCTGGCAAAGTATCGTGAAAACTCGTATGCGTTCCTAAGCCGGCTTCTGAACTGGCAAATTCTGAAAGAAGCAAGGCACGAAGGACGTCAGTTCACCCTACGTGGCTGCGGCTTGGTTCTAGCATGCGATCGCAAATACTTATGCATACAGACGGTTTTGATCAAAAACAATATTTTGTAAACTGACACGACGGCTAGCACTTTGTAACGGGATATTGTTGAGTTTTATGACACAAAAGCAACTAACGTGATATTCAGCACCACTGACGTAACTGATTTAAAGGGTACAATGCAGTGAGGTAGTGAATATACCAGCCATTTTATATCTACAGAGCACTCTAGTTTTTCACTCAAAGTCGTTCTTCGACTGTAGCCCTCCTCTTCACTCCTGTGCCCTGGGCGCGCGGTGCCTTCTCCACTGACCCTCTCCGCTACCTGCGCCCTTTTCCATATTCTCACCATACTCTTCCTTCTTCCACGGTAACCAGGGTAACCATAGAAACCACCCGCCGGGTGGTTCCCATGGCAATCACTCTCCAGTTACGCATTTGCCGTACCATCTTCCTACTACCTCAACCTTCTTGCGGCAACCCTCCTTCTTCCACGGTAACCGCACTTCGACAGGTTCCCATGGAAACCACCCACCGGTTACGCCGCCTACTACTACTATACCGACGCAAATCTGGGGGAGGGGCGCTTAACAGCTGCCGCTGTAAGAATGGGGAGACGTTAACAATAATCTTTTTCACAGGACGAATTCGAGGCATCATTGAATCAAGCAGTGAGTGATCTGATGCTCACTTCCGAGTGCAATACGTGTATGCCCAAAGAGAGAGGCACATAACAGAACGGGTATGGCAAGGGCTTCACATTCACGACGTCTCGGATCCTACTCTATAGCTGCCTGCAAGGCAGCGGATACGATAAGGGACGGGTGGGCGTAGCATGGTCCAGAGGGTTAAGAAATTAAGGAGAAAAAATGAAGTACCACGTACGCCTTCTACCATTAAGATCTCCAGGTCGTTGTGGAATTTCGCTTTTATGTAGGGGTCATTAACCCTCTGAAGAACGGTGAATGGTTTCTTTTGGTCGAAATTGTTGGTCACCACGAGACAGTTGCTCGCCAGGCGTACCATGAACACGAGACGTTGGCCTTTCTTAACATCGTTGGTGAATGTTGCTTTTGTATCGCCCTTTCCTGGTAGTTCGATGTACAAGCTAGAAAGAACCAGACACAGAGATCTATGTTAGGTTAGGTTATGCTGCGAAAAAGGAAAAGTAATGCATAAGCAACTCCTATCCGGATGGGTACTTTAAATTGTAGTTTACAGGCAAGAACGAAAACTCTCCCCAATCTTTGTTCTTGGTAAAAATTGCTTGCTTCAATTTTTGTGGCTATGCTCACGTTGACTCCACTTCAGGAGAGATGTTTCTCGCATAGTAAATTTTTGTTCAAAATTGAACATTGTTTCCAGCTGCTCGATTAATACTCATGGCGTTGACAGTGGCGTGAAGGCTAATGTGATCTACAACGTCCCCGATGAAAACTAACTGGAAGTGTGATCTAGCCTCACACGGGATTGCAACAAAGAAATGACTGGACGATTATGCTTCTCAAAAATGCGTTTTTTTGAGGGAAGCTGTTGTCTGCTTCTCAGAACATGATTTTGCGCTTTAAAATTTTGCGATTTGTGATTTGCGAACTGTGAATTCGGGATTGCTCTTCTTTTTAGGAGGCATGCATCACCTTGGCACCTCGCAGGGCTTTGCCTCAGATGGCTCTCTCTGCGGTGACGTCACAGAGCGGAGGTCACCTGGGCGGCGAGGTACCAAGTTTCGCTTGCTCTGGTGAGGTCATAGTGCTGGTGGCATGAAGAGCAGCGGCATCAGTGGACATTACGTTACCAGCCTCATGAGATCGCAGTTGGTTAGGGCTGGTCAGGGGACCAGCTGTGCTTCTACGCCAACTTCGGCGAATACTGCGGGAATTGTTTACTAATATCTGTGCAGTAAAATAGAATTCACGTCATCGGCGTCTGCCTGTAAAGACTGCCGCTGGCAGCGATAACTTCAATTTATTTTTCGTGCTGGTGTGATATTGGTACCTTCTTAAAAATCAAAACATGTGCAAGTGCAGGCTTCTGCCGGATCGAATATGAAAAGTTCAGCCAAAAACAGAATGGAATATGAATTCAGATGTTAAATCCCCGATTAGAATACGAATGGCACAGTGGTTATGGCGCTCGGCTGCTGCCCCGAAAGACGTTGGTTGGATCCAGGCCGCGGCGGCCGAATTTTGATGGAGGAGAAATTTTAAAAGGGCCGCGTGCTGTGCGATGTTAGTGCACATTAAAGAAACCCAGGTGGTCGAAATTTCCGGAGCCCTTCACTACGGCGTCCATCATAGCCTGAGTTGCTTTGGGACGTTAAACCCCCATAAACCAAACCAGTGGTGTACTAGTACGTACACTGGAAACTTGCGGCGGATACACCGAAGCGTCACGATGACGCTGTGATACTCCTGCGGTGAGGTGCGGACGAGATCAGATAGAATTGCAGCTAAAGCTGTAAAACACTCCTATCCATTAGGGAGGCGAAACACGAAGTCAGTGTATGAGCTCTGCCAGAGTTATGTCACAAGGCGGGAAAATGAAACATTCCTAAAGATACGGAGAACAAAAAACTAGTGGCACGTCTCGATAGATTACAGACGCGTGAGCTATGAGCCCTGGACTCTTATATCATACACCGCTGCGGGATTCACTAAAGGCCGAAATTCGACGAAGGATTTATGCGAACACACCCATGCTCAGCGTGATCTCAGTGCATATTACAGAGATGCAGGTGGTCTAAACTGTCCGGGAGCACTCTACTACATCGCCTCGCAGAGACCACACGCAGCTTCGGAAAGCTTAGCCCCAATACCACATCCGTGGTGCGTATTTGGTTTGGTTTTGTGGGGTTTAACGTCCCTAAGAGACACCGGATATCAGGGACGCCGTAGTGGAGAGCTCGGGATAGTTTCGACCACCTGAAGTTCGTGCGCTCACATCGCATAATACATGGGCGTTTAGGATTGAAGAAAAACTGAAAATTGGTTTTGTAGCGATAGATACATTACGCTATCATTTCGAGCCTTGAGCATGGTGGCGCCGCGGCCACCGTGGCGGCGCCGCCATGGTGGCCACTGCTGGGCCCGTGGTTAGTCACGTGGTGTGGAGCAGCTGCCAGCGGCGCGGCGCGCCAACGAAACCGAGTGGGGAAAGTGGAGAGGGGGAGAGGGGGCAGATAGTGAATCCACGTCCAGGCACGAAGGTGAAGAAGGAACGCGCAGCGAAGCGGAGCGGCGAAAGACTGGCTTTGCAATTCGACTGAGCGAGTTCCACTCGGCCAGCTGTAGCTATCGCTCCAGGTTTAACCAGAGGTAAACCACAGCCATTTTCTGAGGAAAGGAAATTGAGCAGTAATTCTCTCACATACCTCGGCGGACAGCCAAACTGCGCCGTAAGGGAAGAGAGGAAGGTGGTAGTGAAAGAAGAAAGGGAGACAAAGGTGCCGTAGTGTAGGGCTTTGTAATAATTTCGACCACCTGGGAATCTTTAACGTGCACTTTCGCCTTTGTTGAAATGCGACCGCCGCGGCCGGAATCGAACCCGCGTCTCCAACCGGCGAGGTTCTTTGACTTGGGTTGCCCCCCGTGTAACATTTAAATAATGGTGTCACTCTCATTTTTAATGCAACAAAATACAGACATCGCTTGTGTATTTTATGACTTAAATCCAGTTAGGGTAATTTCGGCCATCACATTACGCGCAACACCATATTATAAATACGCGCCCTGAGAATGTCAAATCAACGAGCTCGGAAATGCACTTTTCACATTCGATATCTTGAACCACGTCCTCTTAAGGAAAATCTTAGGAACTGGGCCCGCCTTCGATGTTGGCGGCCTTTGATTTCACAGTGTAATTTTGACCTCTAAAACCAAGAATGAAAAGGTTGATTTGTTAACTTTGCCTAATTATTCTCTTAATTATCGAGCTCTATCACGTGCATGGTGTCTTCCTTGCAGAACCCATCTGCCGAGATCGCATCGACGCGTCTTTCGCGGTTCTTAGAAATAAAAATCGATAAACACTAAAAAAAAATCACGGCATAGTATAGTGGTTAGCCGATTTCCGTGTCCAATCCGCATTAGGGCCTACTATCGTTTGTGTCATCAACTAACTTACGCGCCCAGATCTGGATATTAACTAGCAGCAATGAGGAGGCGGTATCGCCTTTTGGGATTATTAATAGATAATGAAGAAACCACTATCCAGTCTGCCATGCCGATAAATCAGCGCGCCAAGAAAACCGGCATGCCTTTAAGAAGATGGAAACTCCGAAATATAGACAAGACCCGCCGCGGTGGCTCAGTGGTTAGGGCGCTCGGCTACTGATCCGGATTTCCCGGGTTCGAACCCGACCGCGGCGGCTGCGTTTTTATGAAGGAAAAACGCTAACGCGCCCGTGTGCTGTGCGATGCCAGTGCACGTTAAAGACCCCCAGGTGGTCGAAATTATTCCGGACCCCTCCACTACGCCACCTATTCCTTTCTTCTTTCAGTCCCTCCTTTATCCCTGCCCTTACGGCGCGGTTCAGGTGTCCAACGATATATGAGACAGATACTGCGCCATTTCCTCCCCCCCCCCAAAACAATTATTATTATTAATAATAATATTATTATTATTATTATAATATTATTATTATTATATTATTATTATTATAATAATAATTATTATTATTATTATTATTATTATTATTATTATTATTATTATTATTATTATTATTATCATTATTATTATTATTATTATTATTATTATTATTATTATTATTATTATTATTATTATTATTATTATTATTATTATTATTATTATTATTATTATTATTATTATTATACAGACAAGTGGTTCAGTTAACCACAGCAAAGAATTAAGTTTTGAAACTTACTCGGAAGGTTTGTCTTTCTTTGGACGCACAGTGTAGATGATGGATGTTTGCAAGGGAAGCACCCGGTCCCATAAAAGTGAATCGCTTGCCTGGTGTGAGGGCAGGAAAGTGACGGCATGAAGCACATCTGGTGCAAACCAAGCACTTTATTTTTCTTCCTCATGCTCTGCTTTGCATACTATTTGCGCAGACGGAGGCACTATCATCTAAAAGCCTCGAATTCAGCCCGCGCAAGTTCTCCCACTGCCTGTAAAATGTTCTGTCGATGACATTTCACGATGCACGCTGAGGCGGCGTTACGGCGACCTCTAAAATAAGGCAATTATATTGGCGAACTTGCTGTTATCGCCATCTGGTGGATTCTTTTATAACCTGTCAAGTTGCTAGATGTGGACAAAACCAACCCTTCTGGTCTCATTCCTGTTGGTTTGCTGTAGGCTGTAGCATTTCTTTTCGACGTCATAAGTCGGTCTGGAACTGATGTAACTATGCGATAGTGCATGCGCCAGAGAGTGACATTGGTGGCGGATTTAACTTACTTTTCACCTCTCACGCACCAACTGGAATGCACCAGAAGGTGCGTTCAGTGAGTACCTTTTCTATAAGCTATCACCATCATCTAACTTCCTTGTTCTCGCAAGCGCAGACGTCGCAGAAAAGCCCACTTATTGTATAACTTACCGACAACACTTCCTGATTCCCAACACTACGCCCTCAAAAAAATTTCTGAAAAAAGATTTCGGAGTTTATATACACTCTATACAGTCGGTTATAAACCGGCTGAAGTCTATTGGAATAAAAGAAATAGTTGCCGATGTCTGATAATTAAGCCTTGTTATTGAGCGTACTGTAAGTCTAAAGCGTCTACCCTCTTCGGATTAGTGCGACTTCTGAGTCTCTAATGCTGCCTTCTTACATGAGTTTCTCTCTCAGCACATTCTAGTTCCAAGTGTGAGCGATAAAGTATATTTTGTGACTCTTTTACTAAGTAAATTCCTTACCCAGGGTTCATTATCTTCATTAGTTTCTACTGTCACATGCAATGACAGCAGTCTGTGCTTCTCCACCTTGATGTATATTCTGAAATCACCATCTGCAAAAAATAAATGAATAAACACGTCAGAAGATCTGAGCCACCCGTGTGGTTTCCGTTCATGGGTTCGTGCTAACATCTCTTCGGGCAAGCGGTCTCTCTCCGTAGAAAGGAGGCCGGGAATTGCGCTCCATGTATTGACAAAGGCATCATTTTCCTCACTTCAGGTTGCATTTGGCGCATTATAATGCATTTATTTATTTATTTTTACCCTCAGGGCAAAGCATTACAGAGGGGAGTGGGTAATACATAATAACACTGAAAATACAAACAACAGCAGAGAACAATAAATTATCACAACATAGATAAGAATAAGTGATCAACACAATATATCATTCAATAGAAGCGCTAACAGCAAACCTAAACAATACAGTGTCAGGAATTGTGGCAACTGAGGAAGGAAGGTGGTTCCAGTCATATGACGTGCGAGGAATAAACGAATCCGAGAATGTTTTAGTTTTGCATATAGAAATGCCTACATTATGTATGAGATCTGTGCGGCGTGAAATATATGAAGGGGGAAGAAGTAACGCGTAGCGAATAGACTCATGATGAAATATTTTGTGAAAAAGGCACAGTCGTGCAATTTTGCGTCGTGATGTAAGTGAAGATAGGCCTAGGGTAGTTTTCATAGCGGTTACGCTTGATGTACGCCGAAATTCAGAGAGAATAAACCACGCTGATTTGTGTTGTACCATCTCCAGTAGGTCGCTCAAACTCTTAACACCAGGGTCCCATATTGATGAAGCATATTCTAGTTGTTAGCGTACGAGTGTCGTATAGAGTATAAGTTTGATGTTAGTTGGGGCTGCGTGAAAGTTGCGTCTCAGATATCCGAGCACGCGATTAGCTTTGTTAGCGATGTGCTCAATGTGCGCATGCCAGCTAAGGTCAGACGTAATATGAATTCCGAGGTACTTATATCTTGTAACTGGATCAAGCAACACATCATTAAGAGTATATACGGGCTATTCACTATTAACGCGAGAAATGCGCATTAGTTTGCACTTTTCAGCATTTAAAGTCATATTCCAAGTTTTACACCATGTTGAGATAGCGTTAAGGTCAGACTGAATCATGTGCTTGTCACTATCATTTATTTCCCGAAAAAGGACGCAGCCATCGGCAAAAAGATGTACAGAAGAAGGAAGGTTACTGGGTAAGTCGTTGATAAATATAAGAAAAAGCAGGGGCCCCAAGACGGTGCCTTGGGACACATCGGAAAGGACAGGGTGAACGGTGCAATTAACGTTGTTAACGGCAACAAATTGCTGACGATGGGTAAGAAAAACTTCGAGCCATTTTAGAATGTTAGTGTCTAATCCCACCATGCGCAGATTTAGTAACAAAATATGACGGGAAACGTTATCAAATGGCTTCGCGAAATCTAGGAAGATGCAGTCGGCGATCGAGTGGCAATCTAAAATTGCGTGGAGTTTGTGCGTGAATAAGAGTAACTGTGTTTCGCATGAATAGGATTTTATAAAACCGTGCTAAAATGATGGAAAAACGAGTTTGATTTAAGGAAAATGACAATATGTGAAAAGAGTATTTGCTCTAAGATTTTGCATGGGATGCTGGTAATAGATATGGGCCGGTAGTTAAAAGGCGAACGTTTATTACCAGATTTATGCACAGGAACCACCTTACCTATCTTCCAATCGGCCGGTAGTTCACCGTTTTCCAAAGATTGCTGAAATATTTTAGTTAAGGCAAGCGATGAATACATTTTAGTACTTTTAGGAACTTTGTAGTAATGCAATCAACACCAGCACTGGAGGATATCTTAAGATTATCAATTATTTTAACTATACCGTCAGGTTGGATGACGACAGGGCACATTGGGAGGAAGTTATTTTGAGACAGCTGAGAGAAATCCGTAGTTTCACCACTTGAAAAAAAAAAGCTCGAAAATGCATCATTCAGTACATTTGCACAGGCAGTATCAGATATAGGTTCGTCACTTAAATTCGTTAGTATTATTCTAGACGTTTCCGAGGGGTTAATGACGCTCCAAAATTTTCTTGGGTTTCTGAGCAACATACCCGGTAGAGTGCTATTCTGGTAATTGGCTTTAGCGTTCTTGACCGCAGAATTGTAAGTGTAAGCTGCAGAGCGATTACACATGATGGCAGGGAAAACTGGAGAATCTCGTGCGAAGGAACAAGCAGGTCGATTCTCTCTTATCTATGGAAGCTAGATTTTCAAGCCCGGCCGCTGTAACATCAATGCTCCGGAGGCTATACTACATTGTTAAAGATTCTTGACGCCTTTCCTCACATGACGCTAGATTTGAACTACATTTGTGCATAAAGCGTTTTAATCCGTGTGGAAAGGGTGCACCTCTGAGCTCTTTCTTTGGCATTCGAAACCGGCATAGGAAGGACATTACAGTGCTTTGAGGGTATGGATGGGTCTGTGAACGGCGCCAGCTGCTCGACCCACCAACTTGTACTGGTGAGTGTCGTGACCAAGGGAACATCGCTAAGCATAGAGTTGGATAAAGGAGTAACAGAATCCGTAATATCAAGAGAGCGACAACTTGCGCTCTTTCGGCATCTAAAGAATAAAACCACGAGCACGGGACTATATATGTGAGCCTTCTGATCTCTCGCATAAACTTAGGAACGCGTCACACATGACGTCTAAATACAGATATCACCCGCATAAATGGAGCGCTGAGCAGATTCGCGTAGTGAGTCGAACACTCCGACGAGAGCAAGGTTTAAGAAACTTGTGCTCAGCACTCCACCCTGTGGTACTCCGCGTGAGGTGTAATCCAAAGACATCGGTCTTTCTTCAGTCTCGACAATGAGCGACTTTTCCGTTAAATAACAGCGTATCTAGTCGCCCATGTCGCCTCCAATCTCAGCAACTTCCAAGGCGTCCAAAGTGGGCTGGTGTGTTACGTTGTCGCATGCGCGCTTTATATAATAGACGACGAGTAACATCGAATGAGCGAGGCTTTAACCAAGTGCCGATAGCGATTGCTGAAGATCATGATACACACTTCCTGTGGCTTGGCTTATATAATTTATAATCGACATTGGACGTCTACTCTTGTTTGTCAGTGACAATGTTGTTGTCCTTTTTTGTTACGGCTTTCAAAACGAAGGCAGTGACCAAAATGTAGATAAGAACACTCAGACGCTCCTCTGAGACAGGCTTGAATTACATGTCTTCTCTTGGTCCACACGTCCTTCTTAAGCTTACTGATGAAACATTCTTTGCAGCCGTTATGTTAACTGGAGAGTTTTACTTTACGACTATCGGGCCAGACAAGAAAAGGAAAGACCCTTCCCGAGGCCCGGACTGATAAAAAAAAAGAGTGGCAGAAATCACGTGCTTGCGCAAAATATCTTGTCTGAGTGTTACATATTAGTAACTGCCAGAACTGTCTTTGTAGCGCCTGAAGTTGGAATGGCTGTAGCACACCTCGGCGACACTTACTGAAAAGATCCATCAGAAATAGGATGAAAAAAGCTGTCAGAGCCTTGTACAGATTCTAAGATCTTCCTCGATGCGCGGATGACACTTAATTTGGTCGATCGACGGGTAATCACATTCGAATTGTTATGGGCAGGTGGTTGCTCTTGCTGCTTCAGAAAACGTGAGTTTACGGTCTCTGTTTCGTTTTTTCGCTTCCTCTCTTGCTACTACCCGACTCGAACCACACGGTTATGCCACGTACCCCGGAGAATATCTTCAATGCACCTGTGGCCGCGATGAGAGGAAAATGCGCTTCAGGACAGCACGGGGGAAAAGAGCAGACAAGACACATGCCTTTCCCCGTCCTATCCTATGGCGTAGTTTTGTTCGTTGCAATGATGCACGAACTGTCACATGAACATATGTTACTGAAAGCCATGTTATCAACAAAACAAAATGTTTTGGTATGCTTACTCATGGTGTCGCCAACGTTTTCTTTGTATGCGTCCCATTGGTCGTACCACGACTGCAATGCAGATAAAATAAATCTAAATAAGGAGGATAATCTGACCATCATCTTCCAGTCACCTTTATCAGAAATGCTTCGACGAGAATCACAGATTTTTAACGCTGGCTTTAAAGTGTGGTGTTCTAGATTGGCGACTGCCACTTTGTACCACACGCCCCAATTTTAGTAAATACCAATTATGCTTTGTTTAGCTGAGCTTCCGTACGAATAGAGAACGGCTCGCAGCGTATTTTCATCAGCATCAGCAGCCAGATTTATGGGCAAGCTGATGAGCACAGCCAACGGAAAACGCGAACCGGTGACTCGGTGATGTGTTGAGCACGAAGTCGATCTCGCAACTCGTACGATCAGCGTTCGTCAAGCTTCCACAGGCGTTGGTCACGCTGTTTGCACCAAACACTTGCGATGCATTTTCATTGAGGCACTCTACAAATGCTTAGAGCTTATTTAGGCGTTCGTGATTAGACACAGTTCTGCATTGATATTCTAGGCGCCACTAGCGCCTCTATTAGAGGAATAAAATAACGGGACTCCTAAAAACTAGCACAGGTTTACGCTTGTTAAACCTACTGATACGATCGAAAGCTTCGTTAAGCATGGTTGCGCATGGTTTGGCGCCGGAGTCGGTCCCGCGCGCGCCTCATCCACGGTGAGACTGAGCGACTGTGCGCCACCGAAGCAGCTGCTGTAGCCTCGCTGGTCACGTGGTACAGCACAGGCGAGGCTCCGAGCGAGCACAGCTGCTGCGCCTCTCCACAGCGGGTCAAGTGGTATGACGTCAATTGCCACACCTCCGCTCCACTGGCTCAAGATCAAACGCGCACCAAACTTGATGTGCGGAGTTCGAGTGCCAAGAGTAGAGCTTTCGCTCAAAAACTTTGCAGCGCGCTGGCGTTACTAGCTGCATGCACTGCCAGTGTAGTCACGCACGCCCTCGGTGAGCCGCGCATGGCCGTGCAATGCAAACCTGTGCCTTGCATCGTCATCGTTACAGAACCCATCGCTCTTGTCAGTTTAGACGTTCTCTCTATTAGCTTATAGCGTCACATTTTAAACGAGCTGGAAGAAGCATCTGGAACCGATGTTTCACTGTAAGCCGTCTATATTAAAAAGGTAAAGGCAGGTGCATATTATTTGCAGTATTGCAAGCTAAGGTACCGATTTTTTCAGGGTTACTGCTTGTGATATTGTACCGACGATCCGTGCTGCCATGAAAAGGGAGCTTGGCTAGAGAAAGAACACACAACAGTTGCTGTATGAGTTTGATACCCCAGTCTAGCCTTACACGCAGGTTGGAAGTTGGCATGCTTTGGCCGATTCGGACAGTCAATCTGCTGGACAAAGACTGGATGGCTTTATCACAGCCGCTTTCCGCAGCGAGAATAAAATTGGACGCCTTAAGTTGCTTTCAGCCCACTGTCATGCTTATTAAATTTCAAACTCATTCCTCTGTGACGATAAGATGTGCAACGTTCTTGGAGAAAAATTTAGAACATTGAAAAATATTAAGGTACTGTTAAGTAAATATTGACGTTAATGGTCCATACTTTCGATGCGTAGCAAAACTTTTCTTTTTAATCTTGTTCCATCGCTCTCATGGAGCAGTAAAAAATGTGCCATATAAAAAGAAATTCGGTAGACAGCCATGGAAAGCTTTTGGCGATAGCAAAAGCGTTAATGAGGAAAAAATGTTAGCCTGTAGAAGAGAGATTTGCAGATGTACTTATTGACATAGTGAAACCTTAAGATATATAAAATATTGTGTTCATAAACTATTTAAAAGGAAAAATGCTTTTGTTCAGAATTGGTGGAAAGGAAAGGTACACCATCTTTTTTTTACCGGAAGGCTGAACAAAATAAAACATTAACCTTCACTATTTATACCTAGCGTGTATTACGTCCCAAAGACGCATTGACGTACATGACATGCTACTGCAATCGCACGCTGAAGGAAAATAATGCGTGGCACTGGGAGCTGAGAATAGGTTCACTGGCGCATCTATAAATGATTGAACGCGATTAGGTTCGCTGGTGCAACTAAAAATGATTGAACGCTGGAAAAAAATGAAGGGACGCTTAAGCTTCGCCTTTAAGAGTACAACTTGGGAAGGTTATCGGGTCTCGTTCGCATCGCCTACTCACTTCCTTAGTTCCTAATTAGCATATTCACAATTACTCGTGAGCAAATCAGTGAAATTCTGTGGCACACTTCAATGTCAAAAACCACAACGTGTTCACTATAGGTTAACCTCTAACCAGATTGAACCAATGAGCACTCGTGACCTACGTCAAAAAAAGCCATAAAAAATCATTTGTGGCCTAAAGGTTTAATAGCGGCTGGACTGTCCTCTGCATGCATGCAAACGCTGGGATACAGACGCCTACTACATCTCCGCCTTTTACACGCAATCCTGCGCATGCGACGCGGCGTGCGGCGACGCGGTGAGGAAGAACGCGGCGCAGCTGTGGGTTCTCTCTGATTACCAAGGTATCGGCGCATGCGCACAACTGCTCATCCGCGTGACGTCACTCTCGGCTATGACGATGGAGCGGTCGCGCGGCCGCGGCGACGGCGAAATGCACGCCGCACTTTGCTCCTCTTCGGTTGCCATGGTAACGGCGCATGCGCACAACTTTCCTCTTCAATGTACCGCGAAATGCTCGACTGGTAGCCCAGTGTAGCTCACGCTACAGTAATTGGTTAATATAAGTCAGTTAGTCTTTGTTTAGCTAACTTCTAGCCTAGTAATAATGTCCGCCTTACCAGACCATCCACGCCCATAGAGCGCATTTTAATAATCAAATGCATTTTGTCTTAAATTGTAGCGACTAAAAAAAGATTCTTTATAGAAAACGGTATGCCTGCTGTCCAATAGAAATGATAATATACGAAATGATAAAAATCGGGTTTCCAGGTTGCGCACAAGCCCACGAACACTGTTGCGCTTTGCCTACCTGTTCCCAAAGACCGGCCGCCGAGAGAAAGAGCCCAAGGCATTGTCTACTAAATTCCATGCGCCGACTGCGACGCAAGCTTCATCGGCGAAACCAAAAATTTCAAAGAAAGAATTCGGCAACATAAGAACGACGTCCGCAATTTCGCAAGAAAGCGCAATCCAGTAGCCGAACATTCCGAGGACTGCGGCCATAGAATCAACTTCAAAGAAACCTGCATCCTCGGAACCGAAACAAATTACCACAAGAGGCTCCTTCTGGAATCCTGGCATATCCAAACCACCCCGAACAATATCAACCGCACAAAAGGAAACCTGCCCCCAGTATATGTCCGGGGACTTCGCTCTTCAAGTCAACGAAAAAAAGTCGCGTCACCGCCTCCCTGCAGTGCGCCAGCGTGACTAACAGCCTAACCCCTCCTCCCCTCCCCGCGCCTTTCGCGACACAGATGTCTTTCTTTTCACCCCCCCCCCCCCCTCCATACTTAAAGACGCTTAGCTACTGCCCTCAGTCACCCCTGATGAAGGAGCCGAGTCGGCTTCGAAACGTTGGGTTAGAGTTAAAATTTTTGGTTGGAGTTGTGCAGATTATTATGTCTTAAAACCCAACCAGACGGGCAAAACTGTCAAAATGTTTAGTTTTCAATAATATACGTTGCATAGGTAAGATAAATTAAGAGCGTTGACCTTATTTAGAAAAGAAGGAAAACCTAACAATCGGGGCTTGCTTTTTCTCGCTTGACTTCTTTGGTGCGCTACTCTGGTCATGTGACACGGGATGTCCGTTTGTTACACAACCAGAGTAGCGCATTAAGGAAGTCAAGAGTGAAAAAGCAACTAGGCTCGCTTGCTGGTTTACGGAAATTAAATTCCAGCCAACTGTCCATCTGTCTGTATCGCTCTTTGTTTGATGCGTTTACCTAAACAGCGTAAAGCATTAAGGAGGTCAAGTAAGAAAAAACAATTCCAAACATACACACTTGTTGCGTATTGCGCGAAACTAGGGGATAGCTACTAGACTGCCTGCAGCGCGTGTGCAGCATGCATATAGTTTGAGCCGACGTCGTCCAACGCGCGTGACCCGTTTAAAAGCTTTCATTGCTTTGCTCAAATTGCGAGTCCCCAGTGGGCGTTCTTCGCATTCGATTCACAGCATGCTGGCTGGCTCTGGCCACCCGCCTACGGTCCACGTCCCGGAGACGCTTCGAAGCGTGTGGCACTGTCTTGCCATCCAGCGTCATACCCGATGGAGGTCAAAACACTGATATAAAAGATAGGCGGGCTGCGTCTACGAGGGAAGGGAGAGGTAACGTGATTGCGAAAAGCGCGTGCTCAATATTCTTTCTAATGCACTTGATTAGTCACTGTATCCACCTCTATGATTTTTTCTGGATACAAAGTAATGACCATTGATTGCAGAATGCCATCTAGATGGAGCGTCATTTTGTAGCGAAAGCCACCCTACGCTAGCCAGCCGCCACGGTGGCTCAGCGGTTATGGCACTCGGCTGCTGACTCGAAAGATGCGGGTTCAACCCCGGCCGCCAATGTTGCATTTCGATGCAGGCGAAATTCTATAGAGGCCCGTGTACTCTCCTATGCCAGCGCACGTTAAAGAACCCCAGGTGGTCGAAACTTCCAGAGCCCTTCACTCCGGCGTGCCTCATAGCCTGAGTCGCTTTGGGAACGTTAGACCTCCATTTCGCCAGTCTTGGCCTTCGGCTCCTACTGCGCAAGCGCGAGTTTCGCCACAGGTTGCGCCGCGCGTGACGTCACAGCTGCGCCGCCGCCGCCGCCTCGCACCCTCCTCCGCTGCGCGTTGTCGCCACGGCTAGGTATGCGCCTTACTGCGCATGCGCGTGGGGTCGAATTAATATGGCAGGCGATGCGCTCGGCCGTCAGTTGTTGCAAGCCATGGAAGAAGGGAAGCCTTGCTCGTTGCGGCAGCAACGTAGGCCTCGGGAAATGAACTCGACGGACCCCGAAGTCGTTGCCTGGTCTGTTCGGCACGACTGACACTCAGAGGCTGACATCCCTTCGGCTCCATCATCAGTTAATGCTCCTTTCGCTACGTATACTAGGCACAGCAGGTCTAAGCCACCGCTAATTTTTTCATGTCTCCTATACATGGTTTCCGCATAACCTGTACCTCTCTCAACGTCACCGCAGCCGCAAACAGCTTCCAATGAATTAAACCAAGAAACTTACGCTCAGATGAGTATCACTTTCAATTCTTACAGCCAGAGAAGTGGCATTGTCAGCCTCTGCATAATAGCCAGTGTCTTTAACTTCCTTTTGTTTGTGATCGTTCCCTTGTCTTTCACTCGCGTACGCCAAATTTCCATCCTTCACTCTGCATGACAAGCAGTAGCCGCGACTATTGCGCATCTTCATTTCAGCGAAGCCCCTGAAAGTAGATGACAGGAAACCATAATGAGACTCGATGAATCACGATCAGTTTCCCGCTGTTCTGTCCCGGCCATCCGCTGTGGTTCAGTAGGAATGGCGATCGTCCACTAAACACGAAGTCGCGGCTTTGACCCATGACTGCGCAGTCTGCATTTAGGCCGAGTGGGAAATGCGAGAAGCCGCGCGTGCGCTGTGTGAAGATGAATGCACCCTAAAGGTGGGTTCACACGAGCGAACCGGATCGTGGGTGGTCCCCGTGCGCCAGCGCGGTTATCGTGACACGTGACCAAGCATCTGCGAGTCGGTCTGGACTTGGAGCATTCGAACGAATGCAGTGGACCCTCTGCGCGTACTCTCCTTCGCTCGCCTTTTTCATCCGGTCCGCGGTTCGGGCCCGCAAATGACAGCGCCGCCCGCCCAAGGTCGCTCAGAGCAGTGACGATCACGTCGCGTGCCACGCGGACAGCGCTGACGCACCCGGACCATCCGCGATCCCGTCCGCTTGTCTGAACCGACCTTTAGGAATCTCAAGTATTCTAAATTATTCACGCGAAAAGCTTCACTACCCTAGGTAAAGCAGTAGTCGCGTAGGGCGGATAATGACCTTGAACGACCTTCAGCACAACTAGACGTTAGCCCTGTGTGATCATATGTGGTACAGTTATGGTGCCAAAGCCCTGGCCTTGACCCATGACCTTTAGTTGACCTTTGACAATGCCTGATATTTGGGTTGACCTTTGACCTTAAGAACATTCGATGGGGTGATGTGAAGCCACGTGATGACATGCGATGGGGGTGTCGTAAGACCATATGATGCCACGTTATAGCCACGAGGTCGTGTGGGTATATATAGAACGGCTGTCGCGAGCTTGTATATATATAGCAGAGCTGCCATGGACGAGCCTCAGACGCTTAGCAAGCGCCTTTGCTTTTCGCTGAATTGCAGGGTTAGCCAAGTTAAGCTACTGCCAGTATTTTCCGAGGCAGTCCACTGTTACCACTTTTCTTTCTTTTTCAGCGCGAGTTGCATCTATTGAGGTTTAAGAGGGGTCTCCTAGGGCAAACCACTCAGGCAGTGCGGCACTAAACCACTGAAGCGCTTAAGTTACTCCAGAGAGAGAGGAGGCAGCACCCTATAGAAGGAGAAAATAGGTCGATGGAGATCGTCGTGACAAATGTGTAGGGGAGCCAAACACCCTGGCACGTGATGCGTGGTCATTGGAAGCATGTCATGTGACGTCAACAAACCGGAAGCAATGCGACAACACCTCGATTAGGACGGCACTTGGAGGTCCGGCGTGTAGAGCACACAGAAGGGCCGAGGTCAAGCAGATTGATGCGCTAAGACACTAAGGTTAGCTCTATTTTTCCCCACCTTATATACTTTCCAGATGGTGCACAGTTCACGTGTTTATGTTGAGAGAGAAATTAGGACATTCTTGTCATTAGTACCACGAGCGCAGAGCCGATGTTGAATAAAATGCCGCGGTGTGTCATCTACTCCGTGGAACAAAACCTGGAACATATCTGCTTCTAATGACGTTGCACTCCCCAAAGGGGCTACCATTATTTTGAAAATAAATAAATAAATAGTATCGGCTCTGTCATAAGCAACTAAGCATTATCCATGATTCGTTTCCTTCCCACGTAGCGGCTTGCCCTAGGAGCACTTATGGCACCCCTTATAAACACTTCATCTGGGAAAGGTCAGAAGAACACTTTTTCTCAACATTAAGAGACCTTTTGGTCTTTAAGGATTAGGTACGCGCTGCACAGTGAGAAGCAAACTCCGCTCCTCATTTACTTTCAGCAAAGGCGGTACGTACCATGCGATAGTTTGGTATAGCTGACGCGTTGTTGATAGTTGATGATTCAGTAGCTCACAAACACTTGTGAGATTATGTTATTATTATCATCATCATGAACCAGGTTCTTACATATATTTTGGTCGCTGGTGACGCCTAAACACCTAAATGCGGGGACACCTAAGTTGCTTAGAAACCATGAATTATTGCTTCACGACCGCAGGTTCTCTGACACCATCGACGCTGTGCCCTTGTCGATAGTGTCGATGACCATGCTGCAAGAAGTAGACTCCGCGAGCCAAGTGCGTTGTGATATCGATGCCCATTCTTCTCTGTTCACAGCTAGTCTCACAGTCTTTACGGCGGAACTGAGCGCCACATTCTCTTCAGCCAATTGGTTAGCGCTTGGAGGTATCAATCCGTCGAGAAAGCAAAGTCCAAACACAGGCTAGCCGACAGCCATCAAACAACAGGCTGACTGCTATAGCTGCTACAGCACCCTAATCAGCTGAACGTGGCGTATGTCGCACAGGATCCGCCAGGGCAAACACGCAGGTTTCCTACATGTTTGTCGTTTCCTGTCGACCTGTTTTTTCTCCGTATTCCACTCCGTGTGGCCGCTACAGCGCATTTTTCCGAGGACCTCCACATCCTCCACGATACCAGGCTGAGGGCATAGTGTGAAGTCTGTTTTATTTTTAGTTTCAGTATTGGTGCTCTTGCACGTCCACATCCTGATATTTCAATTCCGAAGCCTTATATCTAGCACGGATTAACATACCCAGGAGGAGGAGGAGGAACAACTTTATTTACGTCATGGCCTAATGGCATCATGACCTAATGGCGCAGTGACGGGGGCCCAGGCGGCGACTCAGCGGAGGATCTGAGGCCTTTGTCGCTCAAGAGCCGCCGAGACCTGCTGGACGGCCCAGGTTTGCACGTCACGGTCAGAGCATTCCGCCGCCGCCGCGAGTCGCGGCGGAATCGTTATGCTTTTAGAAGCCTCGTCGGGGAATTTTGTGCAGTCCCATAGGATGTGCGTCAGAGTTGCCCTCTCCCGCTGGCACACGCGACACACATCACTTTCATATAAGTTTGGGTATAGATGAGTCATTAGCACCGGGGTTGGTAAAGAACCAGTTTGTGGTTGTCTAAACAGCACCGCCTCCGCTCGGCTCAGTCCCGGCTGTGGGGGTGGGAAAGTCCTTCGAGCGAGGCGGTAAAACTGCGTAAGTTCATTGAATGTTGTCATGTGGTCTTTGGCACTACACCACGTTGGACGGTCGGTTGCAGCGGCGCGGTTGGTTAGCGCTCGCGCCAGTGGATATGTGAATATCCTATGGATATTAACATAATAAGAGGATGATCGTCATAATAAGATAATAAGTGGATAATCATCCGTCCTCCTTACCTCACTAAGCCCTTTGACATCCCATTTAATACCTGCAAGTTCATAGAACAGGACTACTAGGCTATCCTCACTGGATAATGTTCTAGAGTTAAACTTTGCTTGGTTCAGTTTCCAATGGCAGCCTGTCGGAGCCGGAGGTACTTAGCACCCTACGCTGCGTCACAGGTCTGACCGCCGCCTTGGTCAGTTGCTCCGCAACCGCTAGGGACGCAGGGCCGAGGGTCAGTCGGTGTTTTCATAGTAGGTAGAAAGTTGTGGCCAAGTATTATTACACCAAGGGAACAAAATCCTGTTCTGGTGAGGAAATGGGTTTTCGGTTCTGGTCACCGAAATCAGGCCGCACCTCAGGCCTGGTTATGCAACTCCATCGACATGCGGATTTTTTAATATATTTAATGCGGTCGAGAATTGCGCGGCACCGGTATTCGAACCCCGGTGCTTTACACGCGTAACACATCATATGACAATTTCGTTGTCACGCAAAACTCGTGACCATGTGTCACCGTCACCACGCGACATCACTTCCTTAACCGCGTTATGTGCTGTCATAGTGACGTGTGTCGCCGTGACAGCACCGTGATGTGGCCGCAAAGTCAATGCGGAGCCGATGACTTCAAAGGTAGCCAGGAGTCATACCAGTGCCCTCCGCACAGGCGCTGCTGGGTCCGTTCATTTCACTGTTGATAGCAAAGACACAACTTGCAAAAGCGCAAAGAGCAGAGCTGGTCTAACCAATTGATGAGAAAGTATGATCGCACTCAATGCTTTGGCCTAAATATTTTTTATGCTGACAAAATTCATGCGTAGTACCCGATTTGCTCCTCATTTACACCCGTGAAATGCGGCGCTGTCAAGGGATTTTTATGAAGACCTTTCCTCCAGTCTATATCGGCGAAGGAGTGAACGAAGACAAGGGCTTGCTCATGTTGCCAGTGAAACAACCATTCGTTAGATTATTCCTCCACTCAAGCACCACCATTTTGTTTACCGTGCAGAATAGTTCATCATCTTCCTTGCTGTGAAGCGTGAAAGATACATGCAATAACCACAAATGAATGTAGCCTTCCCCTCCACAAGAAGTCGAAGTATGGAATGTGCTTACTGGTTGGCGCTTTTGAACGTTTTACGCAATATTGTTTCATGCAGACTGACTATGCGGCTTGCGATTCTCTCTCACTGCGCTGAAGTTTCGACAGTAATGTTCATCGTAATAAGGTTCCAAGTGAAAGCCCTGAGCCAATCAAAACGCTCAAATAATTTCCTCGGCTAGTTGAAGTTACCGGGATTTGCGAGTGGTGTGGTACAGCTTTCCGATTTTTTTTTACTTGTCCAAGCTGTTTTCCTGGAAAAGAGTAAATGTTTGCGTTCCTGAGCCTGAAACCTCGCAATCTTCTGCACTGTGTATTTCTCTAAGTCGTATTTTTGCACAAGGCGTGCAATGATGCTCACGCCGAAGAAGTTCCGTCTTCCTTTCTTAATAAAAAAGATCACGTCGGCTACTGACGATGGATCAGCAGGAACCGGAAATAGGTTGAGGAGTGTACTGATGTATGCAGTGACCAATGAATGATCGCTTTGATGCGAAAACGTACGCGCCTTTACTGTAGTGATCGAGCTGCGCAGCACTAAAGGTTCGTATTGTGGGGAAGCAGGGAGCAAGAGTGTTGACCAGGACGAAGCGAATTTTAGCCATGACCCCACCGACAATAAATAAATTTTCTACGTACCTTTTCGTGGCGATGAATATAAAAATACGTGCTGTGTAACCAATTCTTTTAGGGGAAGGCATTGGGAAATCAATCTCCTTAGTGTACTCCATCGTATTCTGAAATAAGAAAAAAAGGTTAGATTTCGCCGGCCTAAATTTCCATTGCCGATCTAGCGCATTCGCAAATGACAGTCTCGAGCCGAATCAGTGTTTCCCAAACTCGACTGTCCTGCTCCAAGAACGCCAACACTGTCGGTACAACGGGCATCTATAGCATTCTGGTGTTGACACTGTGCCCAACAGTGCGACTAGATATTGTTCGCCGCTCCCCGTACTTAAATTATTTTGAACACGGACATAAGGCGCCAAGAGTAGAATGCCCTTCGGGGTTGCACTTGTATTAGAGAGCGAACACTGCATGTGCACACTCACCGCCATGGTGGGTGGTGGCTGTCTGCACTTAAATATTTTTACACCGTTATTTAAAGCAACCAAAGGAGCTAGCCAGCTATATACTTGATGTTCAGTCCCTGCGCATGTAAATAACCAGCTATCCGCGTGGCTTTGTACGTGTGCTTTTTACCCGGTATCACCTTTATTATTAATCCTCTAAAACGAAACACAGAAAACGTAAGGGAAAGAGAGAGGAAGACAAAAATAACAGCAATCGTAAAATAAAAAAAAATATTTCAAGGAAAACAGGGTAAGGACATGGGAATGTGAAAGCATTAAGTTTTACGCGGCCCAGTTTCTTTAATTCATTAAAGTTCTTTCTACGAGACGGTTCGTCTGCGTGGTTTGTTGTGCACAAAGGCAGGCACACGTTCAAAACTTCGAGCTGCACATTGCTTTGGCGGCGATACTCTGCTGACGGTGCTCGTTGCTGGGTGTCGCTGCTGCTGCCGGGAGGGGGGGTCGTTGCTGGGGCTCTCCGTAAGCGACGCCATGTTCTCCTCCTGTGGCGCGGTTGGCATTCACGCAACGCGTGCGTCTCGCTCGAAGACGGCGTGATGCCGTCTTCTATTTGGGACCATCCCTTGGCTTCAACTACGGACACCGATGGAATTTCGTCAGAATGCGAAGGATGCTTTGCCCCGTTCAAAGTTCCCGAGTATCGTGTATAAGGTACCCTGTGATGACTGCAACTGCGCCTACATCGGTGAGACGGGGAATTTGCCAAGGCGGCTAAAAAAACACCTTAATGATGTCACCATGAACCGGACCGCGTCTAACTCTGTGGCAGAACACGCAAGAAAAGAAAAGCAATAAATCGCTTGGGCTGACGTAGTAATCGTTGCTACCGAGAGAAGCCTCTCAGCACGGCTGCACCTGGAATCACTGATGATACAGTGATCGCCGAACACTATCAACAGGACTAAGGGGAATCTTCATCCGGCTTACGCAAAATCATTACGTCGACTTTTCAAGGCTTCTTAAGCTGCTTCTTACTCGGCCGGTTCTTCATTGTGAAAAAGGAACCCGTAGGGGTTCGAAACGTCAGCTAACTGTTTTTTGACAATTGGTCCGTGACCAAAGACTCGTTCAACCATGCTGCTACCTGTCCAGACGGCGTCCCGTTAAACCCTGAATTACAGGGATAGTAATGCTTTCGCATTAAAAGAAAAACATAAAAACAAAGCTAAAAATTAATGCAGAGCACAAGCCGGCAAACAGGTCCATGAAAATATAAATAAAAAACAACAAATCAGAAAACGAGACGAAAGCAGTGAGTACCGCTGGAATGTTGGGTAGGTGTGAGAAGACGTCCAGGAGGCAGCCTATCACCCAAAATGTCTCGCTAAGGGTGTGCAGCCGCCTTGGCTTCCTTCATATGAGAGAAACCCTCCTTTGAGAAGGCCGGCCTAGACACAGCGGCAGCTCGCCCTATCTTACAGCCTTCGCATTAATCATCACGACCCATAATTACACTCTTACTGGGTGACCGACAGTTCATGAGGACACGCTGTGCCCACACTTCCTGTCCACAGCCCGTGGCGACCCCTCCTGTCCATGACGCTCACGAGGCAAGAAATGCTTTCGCTTTAATACAACATCACAACCTGATCTTGGCAGAGTTGTCTCATCTCGGCACTACTATAGCTCGCAGGTAACCATCCTCTCGTCGCTGATGCTGTCGCTCTGGTTTACGGGCGTTCAACTGCGTACATTTAACTCACTGGTCATCGTGCTCAACTATATTCGCCAAGTTCTTCCCGAGTAACATTTTCGGCGAACCATTCCCTGCCTCGGCAGTGGTGAGCGAAACTAAAACTATTATCCGTACTGCGTAGAAGCTTCCCGTACGTAGTGCTCTTGCGGATGACCAGTGCGCATGCGTAGAACGAAAAGGGTCTGTGTGAGTCTCACGGACGTATGTGAGATTCGGATTTTACGTTTTAGCATACCGGAGACGTTCTAGCGGAGACGTATACCGATTTATCGCATCCCACTTGCGCATGCGCAGTGGCATCGTTGGGGTCAGAGGGAACCACTGTACATGTGCAAGAGGGGTCCGGTAAAGAGGTATAACTCAGGTAAATAGGTATGGCGGTAGGTATGCTAAAAATGGCTTGCTACGTAGCATTGACAACATGGCGGCATCCTGCCCGCCCACTTCACAGCGGTAACAACTTCTCTGAGGCAGCAACAACAAATTCGTCGTTAATCCCTTGACGCGATGTCTTGCTCCAACCTGTATTATTCACCTTCAATTCGCCCATTTTTACCCTCGCACAAAGTTTCAAGTGACAAATAGCTTTTTTTTTTCAGATAGAAGGGCAATTTGTCAGCTTTCAAGCCTGACGAAATAGGTTTTTCCGTCGTCTTAGCATTGCTCCGACGCAGTTCGGCTGGCTTAGTTTTCACTTGTTTTGTATTAAATTGGCTACAGTAGTGTATGTATCTGTTAGTAGATGGCGCAAGGAACAACGCGCGTCCTGCGTCGCATACTTTTAACTATAAGGGTTTCGAACTATATGCGCGTAGGGTACGTAGACTTCTCACGTTAGCGTACGTGAACTCTGCATGTACGAGAAATTTAAACTGCCTAAAAGATACCGTTAGCAAAGCGCATACCTCTGCCTCTTACCATGCACCGCGAACCGCCATTCCGCATGCGCAGACCAGCCGCGGTGGCTCAGTGGTCAGAGCGCTCGGCTACTGATTCGGAGTAGCCGTGTTCGAACCCGACCGCGGCGGCCGCGTTTCTATGCAGGCGAAGCGCAAAGGTGCCCTTGTGCTCATCGATGTCAGTGCACGTTAAAGATCCCCAGGTGGTCGAAATCATTTTGGAGCCCTCCACTGCGGCACCTTTTTGCACCTTTCTCCTGGAAACATCTGGTTTATTAGATTCCACCCGACTTTGAAGACCGAGCATAAAAACACTACCAACAGATATGTCAAGCATAATACTTCAGAAACACGCACATTTTTTTAAAGTTTATAACATACATTCTGGATCTGCCCCGCTAATAAAAATAAGCCTCTTTATGCAACTTACATTTAGCCACTGGCAGGCCTGATTTCTGTGGGGCCTGTGAGCTTTAATTTTTCGAACATGCTAGAACGTGGACAAAACTGCGCTGAACATTATGTATTTCGAGATTTCAGCGTTACGACAACTGTTTCTGAACATAAATGAATGCAGGGAGCCTGTTTAGTAAACGCCGAAGGTAATTTTTCGGGTAGAGATGGTGAAAAAAATAAATGGCGGCCATGCAAAATTAAACAGATATTCATTTTCTTCACCCGTTTTTCATATTGCGAGGGTTTGATCACTTGTTTGAAAAAAAAAAGAAATCAAATGCAGAGAATAACCTGTTTCAAAACGCGATTTTTCCATTCATGATCGATGAATGTAAATTACTTATTAACAGGCTCATTAGGGCCACCTTCAATCGGGGCTCCGGGCTTTATTACCAGATATGTAAGTCTGTGCTGCTGCCCTATTTTGTACTTGCTACGTCCAGTGTTGGTTTTTCGTTCCTTGCTTGTTTTATTAATTTGTTATATCGTTTAGACTGGCCTGTTGCTTTATTCATCTGCCCTTCGGCCATGTAACGCCCGGTAATCGGGCCTTCAAGCGCTGAAGAAATATTTAGTCAAATAATGATCACCTGATAACACTTTACTAGGGCGTAGAATGGTATGCAAGGCTAGGCGGGTCATCATTGGTCTTGGACGCATACTCTCAACAGTGCCACCTATAGGCGTGCACAGCGAACTGGAAGCCGAATTACTCCGCTAGCAAAGGGAAACTTCAAGGCTATTTTATTCTGTTGCATGTGCGTCGCCGCACGCCTATCACTGCTGTAGGCGGTTCTTTCTCGGCGGGAAGTGGTGCGACTGGAAGATAACTTGGTCGAAGCATTTTCACTTTCCTACAGTCGGCGCGCAACTGTTGTCGTCTACAGTCAACTGATGATTCCACCAAACCTTCAAAGCGCCTTGTCTGGAGAGATACTCACTCAATTCCTCCTCCATCGCACTCGAGGCGGTGGTAAACCCCACTCGTGTACCAAATCTATTTTTTTTATTCTAGCCAGCCATGTAACAGACACCTCCACATAAGCTGCTTCCTCTTTTTCTGTGTAACTTGTCGTACGGGTGGCGTGTAGCCCACGGTAAGTAATTTTCACATCAGTTTGTAGAATTTTGAAAACGCGGTTTCCCTCGGCACTGTGGCCCAACAAATTTTGGCTATTTCGACGAGTTACAAGCACTGGAGAGGTTGCTTTGCCTGCGAGCTTCTCCAAAGCGCATGTATTTTGGCGCGGTGTAGCCAAAATTTGTTGTGTCAAAGCGCTGAGGGTAACTGCGGTTCGGAAATACGAAGTTGGTACAGATATTACCGTAGGTTACACGCCTCCCAATAATTAAAGAAGCGAACACTAAACGTTAAAAGTTAACTATTCAGTATTAGCTAACCAGCCTCCTAGCTGGCACGTCTTAGCTGTATACTGATGTACTACATTCTCAAAGTGTTATGCCGCAAGAAGCGCTCTTCTAACTCAATGAAACTATTTTTAAAAATTGGGTGTAGTATTACCCAATTTTACCTAAGATGCGTGGCAATATTACCCGGGAACCATGGAAAAATAATGAGAATTTCTAACTGCAGATGCAGTACTCTCCGCAGAAGAAAGTTCCGGCCAAAAGATCACAAGGTGAACATACTTACCTCAAAATAGAAGTGGTGGCCTGGTTTGTTTCCTATTCTGACCATTTCAGCCTTGTCTGACATCGAAAGTCCTGAAAAAACGCCGGTATTTTGCGTCATTTTTGAGCGTGAACCGAGGGTTCAAAGAAATCGGGGACCGCAGCAATCTCGTCTTCTCGTCTCCAAAAGAATGCAGAGCTTCTGGAACGCACTGGAATGGAACCTCTCGCTCCAACGGGTGTATGACAATCGATCACTATCTCAATTTGGCATCTGGAATGGGAGTTCATTTGTCTGAGAAGAGCCAGAGTAATGGGGATGCGATGGTTGTATAACAAATGGTCGGACGAGCGAAAAGCAGTGGCGTCATTGTTTTCAAGCCAGCTGCAATGGTTGCCGCAGAAACTAGTGGGAATAAAAAATATCTCGCCTTTCAAGACTACTAGCAGCAGGTAGCGCCACTGCCGTCGTTGCTGGTCCTGTGCTTTTGTCTCTAGTGTACCCGCAAGAAGCTTCGATAAACACGCGCAAAAGAACACAACCACAAAACGGTGGAGGTCGACGGGGGTGGAAGCATTCAACTTTTATCAACCAGTGTAGATGACATGACTTTTTTTCTTGTGCATTCAAGGCACTTGCGGAAAAACACTATAATCAACGGCAAATTTTCACGGTACCACATTTCAAAGTGTGCTTGGAAACAATCCATAAGGCTTGGCTATCTGCGGCCGGGGAAGTTCGCTTTTCTAACTGTGCAGCACTTTATGTCAACGACAATGACCCTACTTGATCATTGCCTGCACAATGATCAAGACGTGTGCACAGGTTTCTGCACCTGAGGCCACCATAAATTGCCTAGGTCGTCATGTCTATCAAATGAGAATGCATACCTCTTCCACGCTCTTGGCACTCAGGTCCAACCACTCGAGAATTTTCAATGGCAATGTCATTTTATTCGTTGCTTTATTGGACATGACCTTACAACACTTGTTGAAAGCCTTACCTCGAAGATACCGTATTATGAGCCCGAAAGCTGATTATCAGTCGGCATGATTCAAAGGAAACGATCAGTAGCAGACATACTTTTCGAGGATTGCTGGCAACATGCTTATGCTGTCTCCGCGTTTTAGAAAAGCCCGATGATATACCTTTGGAGCAGATCAAACCTCAGAGCCAGCTACGCCAGCCTCGGCAGACGAGAACGTCTGACCCAATGGGCGCCGTACATGGGACTGAGTGTTCATTGGTGCTGGACATCGGTGCAAAAATGTTTGCAAAACAGAGGATGCGCGACATGTCTTTTCTGTGTGCAATTATGCTATGCGGCTCCATGTTGTTAAAAAATTTGTAGGCCGCTTTCAAACTGAGATTTTTTGTTTTTGTGTTTATGTGTCTGCATGAGTTGAATGCCAGGTTACTGAACTGATTTGCACGTCGTCCTGAGCAAAACATGGGCAACTGAGAGAGCTGGCGCATTTCGTTTTTGCTGTTGTGTTGAGAATGTGGTTATCTGACAACAGGAGCGCCTTTATGTGTCGCTGTAGCTTGAAGAAAGGTTTCCGCATGAGTTCTAGCGCTAGGTTATTGCGGCCCTTTTTTATTTATTCTACTTGAGCGGATTCCTACCTCTATTACACTCTTATGGGGGACGCGTACGTAAGGCAGCGCCTCGTTTACGGCTCTGTTCAGTTTTTTTAGTTGATGATGATGGTCGATTTTTATGGCGCAAGGGCATCTATTGCCGAAGAGCGCCATGGCTCAAGGTATTTTCAACTTCTCAAGGCGGGATGCAAGACCCATTTCCCAAGCATTTCAACATAAATAAGCCGAGCATCAGACCAGGGGAAGCCTTGCACCCATTGTATCACCGGTGGGCACTCGGCGGCACTGGGGATCGAACCCCGCACCTCCCGCATGTGAGGCGGATGCTCAACCACTTGGCCACCGCTGCTTGTTTTTTTTTAAAGTTACTTTAGCTTCAGGTTACTGTACGCATGCGTTATATGCGTACAGGTCTTGGAACCCGCGAGGGCGCTTCTGCGGGCTAGTTTACGCCTCAGCATTAACCTAAGCCCCCGTTACAATATGTATTGTCAACGAGAAACGGTTGACGTAAGCACGGCTGGTTTACTTGCGTTACTTATACGCGCAAGACGTTGTTGGGACGCGCAAAGCAGAAGACAGCACGAGAGATGAAGACGAGAAAGCCCCTAGCCCCGAGATGGCTCAAGGCTTGCCAAGTACCAGGAAATGCAGTTTAGCCGCGGTATGGCGACACTAAAGGAGTTAGTAGTGTGGCATTGCTCCCTTTGTCCGAAAGACAGACTCGGTGTGGTAGCAATTGCAGGCAGGACCACAACGGTAGTCGCACGTGTCTGGCGTGTGGTGTAGACAGGCGCGAGGGGCTAGCGGGCGTGGTACGGCTTCATCCGGGCGACGTGGGCAATTTCGGAGGTCGGCCGTCTAGAAGAGCGAACTGGGGGAGAGTGAGCAGGAGGAGGTGGAGGGAAGGCAGGGATGTTAACCAGGCGAATAGCCGGTTTTCTACCTTGCACGGGGGGAAAGAGGCGAGCGGAGAAAAAGATAAAGGAGAAAAGACAGTTGCAGAAAATCAAAGGCACTATGTAAAGTCACAGCGTTCAGTAAAGTCAAAGCCTATCGTGCAGGCCAAAAGTCTTCAAAAAGCGGAGCAGTGCCTTGGAGGCCTTCACCGCCGACTACCTCCGCGGCCAGTGGCCGAAAATCTTCGTTTCCTTCAGTGGGCGCAGGTCGAGATGCTCTAGTGCACGACAGAGAGACTGCCTTTCGGCGCTGTAGGCAGGGCATTCACAAAAAATGTGGGCTGTTGTCTCATCACATCCGCAGATGGCACATGCAGGGCAGTCAGCCATACCTATTAAGAAGGAGTAGTACTTGGTGAATGCTACACGAAGCCACAGGCGACACAAAAATGTTGCTTCACGTCGTGGTAGGCCGGATGGAAGCCGAAGCTTTAGATCTGGGTCTAAGGATTTTAAACGCGAATGCGAGAATTGGCCTGAATTCCACGCGGCAAGCGTGATGTCCCGCGACAGTGGTCTAACCCTACCCGCTGCGTCGGCTCTCGAGATGGGGATGGACACACAATCACCCTCATGGTGAGCAGTTTGCGCGGCATCGTCCGCGCGGTGGTTGCCTGCGATGCCACTGTGTCCTGGCATAAATTGGTAAACAATATCGTGCCCTTTGTTGATGGCTGTGTGGTGGAGCTCTTGGATTTCGGCGACAAGTTGTTCATGGGACCCATGACGAAGAGCAGATTGTAAAGCTTGGAGGGCTGCCTTTGAATCGGTGAAAACCGACCATTGCTGGGTTGTTTATTCACTGATATGCTCAAGGGCGACACGAATAGCAGTAAGTTCTGCCCCAGTCGATTGAGTCCGGTGTGATGTTGTCACTTTTTTAACTACGGTCCTTACGGGGATGACTACAGAGCCCGAGGAACTGGAAGGGGTCACTAGCCATCGGTGTATGCGTACAGTGTATACGGTGTATACGTGCAGTCGCCCTGGGGAGAACTTCGTAGGTAACCTGACTGAGCTGGCGGAGCATCTCGTAGGGGCCAAAGTATCTGCGTAGAAGCTTCTTAGTGCGTCCCCGCGTGCGGATTGGGCTCCCCATCCAGACTTGTTCGCCGGGCAGGTAACGCACATTTCGGTGGCGGAGGTTGTAGCGCCGAGCGTCATTTACTTGGTGGTGCCGGATGCGCTGTCTAGCGAGAGGGGGGGGGGGAGGGCGGCCTCAGCGCCGAACAAATTGGGCAGCACCCATAACAGAGGGGGTAGCGCTAGCTGGAAGCAGCACTGTATACTGCATGGTTGTGGCTTCGCGATCATGCACTAAACGAAAAGGAGTGAAGCGTGTCGTTTGCTGGACCTCAGTATTATATGCAATGGTGACATAAGGGAGTATGGCGTCCCAGTTCCGGTGGTCCGCGTGGACATACATGAAAATCATGTCGGCGATCCTCTTGCTGAGCCGTTCGGTGAGGCCGTTCGTTTTAAGGTGGTAAGCGGTTGTTTTGCGGTGACTGGTGCCGCTCAGGTGCATAACCTCCTGCGTAAGGGCCGAGGTGAACGCTGTTCCCCTGTCATTTAAAACGACGGTGGGAGCACCGTGAGGATGCACAATGTTTTGAATGAAAAAGTTCGCAATTTCGTCAGCAGCACCACGGGGAAGAGGTTTAGTCTTACGCTATCGGCTGACGTAGTCGGTGGCGACCACAATGTAGCGCTTACCCAGCGAAGACTCCGGAAATTGGCCGAGTATGTCCATGCTGACTTGATGGAAGGAGACTTGAGGTGGATCAATAGGCTGGAGTAGGCCGGCTGGCTTAGTCTGCGGCGTCTTGCGACACTGGCACTTGCGGCAAGTTACCACGTAACGCTTCACAACTACAGCAACCCTGGGCCAGTAGTATTTTTTCCGTATTCGTGCCAAACTTCGACAAAAACCCAGATGACCAGAAGATGGGTCATCATGGCTCGCCTGCAAGACTTCGTCGCGAAGGGCCGTAGGCACGACGAGTAGATAGACAGCTTCTGTTGGACTGTAGTTTTTCTTATACAGGACGCCATCAGGTAAACGTAACGACGACAGTCCGCGAGAAAAGATTCGCGGGGGAGACTGGGCGGTTCCTTCTAGATACTAAATGAGTGGCCGTAGTTCACTGTCGTCCCTTTGGTGCTGAATGAGGATGGACATGGAGATGGCGCCAAGAAAAACAGTTGTCGTCGGGGCCAGCTCGGTTGTCCTCAACAGGAGCACGAGACAAACAGTCGGTATCACTGTGCTTCCTACCAGACTTAGAGACGATGGTGACATCGAATTCCTGAAGTCGAAGGCTCCAGCGTTCAAGCCATCCCGAGGAATCTTTGAGGTTCGCCAGCTTACACAGCGAGTGGTGGTCGCTGACGACCCTGAAAGGGCGGCCATAAAGGTACGGGCGAAATTTTGTTACTGCCCACACAATGGCCAGGCATTCTTTTTCGGTGGTGGAATAGTTCACCTCAGATCGTGACAATGTGCGGCTCGCGTATGCGATTACGCGTTCGAGACCATCCTGCCTCTGCACAAGGACCGCACCGAGGCCGATGTTGCTGGCGCCTGTGTGTAGTTCAGTGTCGGCTGACTCGTCGAAGTGTCCAAGGATGGGCATGCTTTGGAGACGAGTGCGGAGGTCTTCAAAGGCTTGATGTTGCTCCAGGCCCCAGAAGAACGGTTCGGAATCTTTCGTGATTCGGGTGAGGGGCTCAGCGATCTGGGAGAAGTTCTGCACAAAACGCCGATAATAGGCGCAGAGACCCAGAAAGCGGCGCACACTGCGCTTATCGGTGGGCACAGGAAAAGCAGCCACGGCAGCAGTCTTATCGGGGTCTGGACTAACCCCTTTAGCGCTCACGATGTGGCCAAGAAACTTCATCTCTTCGAAAGCGAAGTGATAGTTTTCTGGATTCAGGGAAAGACCGCGCGCGGGCGCGATTGCTTAGGCGCAGCGCCGGTTTGTTTCGAACATGCGCCGAATTTTGTGACACTCGTGTACTTCGATGACGTTGTCATCTTCTCTGACACGTTAGAAGAGCACCTGAGACGCCTGCGCGCTGTGCTCGAAGCACTTCGGTCGGCCGGTCTTAATTTATTATTAAGACCGGCCGACCGAAGTGCTTCGAGCACAGCGCGCAGGCGTCTCAGGTGCTCTTCTAACGTGTCATTAAGACCGGCCGGCCGAAGTGCTTCGAGCACAGCGCGCAGGCGTCTCAGGTGCTCTTCTAACGTGTCATTAAGACCGGCCGACCGAAGTGCTTCGAGCACAGCGCGCAGGCGTCTCAGGTGCTCTTCTAACGTGTCATTAAGACCGGCCGACCGAAGTGCTTCGAGCACAGCGCGCAGGCGTCTCAGGTGCTCTTCTAACGTGTCATTAAGACCGGCCGGCCGAAGTGCTTCGAGCACAGCGCGCAGGCGTCTCAGGTGCTCTTCTAACGTGTCATTAAGACCGGCCGACCGAAGTGCTTCGAGCACAGCGCGCAGGCGTCTCAGGTGCTCTTCTAACGTGTCATTAAGACCGGCCGACCGAAGTGCTTCGAGCACAGCGCGCAGGCGTCTCAGGTGCTCTTCTAACGTGTCATTAAGACCGGCCGACCGAAGTGCTTCGAGCACAGCGCGCAGGCGTCTCAGGTGCTCTTCTAACGTGTCATTAAGACCGGCCGACCGAAGTGCTTCGAGCACAGCGCGCAGGCGTCTCAGGTGCTCTTCTAACGTGTCATTAAGACCGGCCGACCGAAGTGCTTCGAGCACAGCGCGCAGGCGTCTCAGGTGCTCTTCTAACGTGTCATTAAGACCGGCCGACCGAAGTGCTTCGAGCACAGCGCGCAGGCGTCTCAGGTGCTCTTCTAACGTGTCATTAAGACCGGCCGACCGAAGTGCTTCGAGCACAGCGCGCAGGCGTCTCAGGTGCTCTTCTAACGTGTCATTAAGACCGGCCGACCGAAGTGCTTCGAGCACAGCGCGCAGGCGTCTCAGGTGCTCTTCTAACGTGTCATTAAGACCGGCCGACCGAAGTGCTTCGAGCACAGCGCGCAGGCGTCTCAGGTGCTCTTCTAACGTGTCAGAGAAAATAATTATTATTAAGACCGACCGACCGAAGTGCTTCGAGCACAGCGCGCAGGCGTCTCAGGTGCTCTTCTAACGTGTCATTAAGACCGGCCGACCGAAGTGCTTCGAGCACAGCGCGCAGGCGTCTCAGGTGCTCTTCTAACGTGTCATTAAGACCGGCCGACCGAAGTGCTTCGAGCACAGCGCGCAGGCGTCTCAGGTGCTCTTCTAACGTGTCAGAGAAAATAATTATTATTAAGACCGGCCGACCGAAGTGCTTCGAGCACAGCGCGCAGGCGTCTCAGGTGATCTTCTAACGTGTCAGAGAAATAATTATTATTAAAACCGTCCGACCGAAGTGCTTCGAGCACAGCGCGCAGGCGTCTCAGGTGCTCTTCTAACGTGTCAGAGAAATATTTATTATTAAGACCGGCCGACCGAAGTGCTTCGAGCACAGCGCGCAGGCGTCTCATGTGCTCTTCTAACGTGTCAGAGAAAATAAATATTATTAAGACCGGCCGACCGAAGTGCTTCGAGCACAGCGCGCAGGCGTCTCAGGTGCTCTTCTAACGTGTCATTAGGACCGGCCGACCGAAGTGCTTCGAGCACAGCGCGCAGGCGTCTCAGGTGCTCTTCTAACGTGTCATTAAGACCGGCCGACCGAAGTGCTTCGAGCACAGCGCGCAGGCGTCTCAGGTGCTCTTCTAACGTGTCATTAAGACCGGCCGACCGAAGTGCTTCGAGCACAGCGCGCAGGCGTCTCAGGTGCTCTTCTAACGTGTCAGAGAAAATAATTATTATTAAGACCGGCCGACCGAAGTGCTTCGAGCACAGCGCGCAGGCGTCTCAGGTGCTCTTCTAACGTGTCAGAGAGATAATTATTATTAAGACCGGCCGACCGAAGTGCTTCGAGCACAGCGCGCAGGCGTCTCAGGTGCTCTTCTAACGTGTCATTAAGACCGGCCGACCGAAGTGCTTCGAGCACAGCGCGCAGGCGTCTCAGGTGCTCTTCTAACGTGTCATTAAGACCGGCCGACCGAAGTGCTTCGAGCACAGCGCGCAGGCGTCTCAGGTGCTCTTCTAACGTGTCAGAGAAAATAATTATTATTAAGACCGGCCGACCGAAGGGCTTCGAGCACAGCGCGCAGGCGTCTCAGGTGCTCTTCTAACGTGTCAGAGAAAATAATTATTATTAAGACCGGCCGACCGAAGTGCTTCGAGCACAGCGCGCAGGCGTCTCAGGTGCTCTTCTAACGTGTCAGAGAAAATAATTATTATTAGGACCGGCCGACCGAAGTGCTTCGAGCACAGCACGCAGGCGTCTCAGGTGCTCTTCTAACGTGTCAGAGAAAATAATTATTATTAAGACCGGCCGACCGAAGTGCTTCGAGCACAGCGCGCAGGCGTCTCAGGTGCTCTTCTAACGTGTCATTAAGACCGGCCGACCGAAGTGCTTCGAGCACAGCGCGCAGGCGTCTCAGGTGCTCTTCTAACGTGTCATTAAGACCGGCCGACCGAAGTGCTTCGAGCACAGCGCGCAGGCGTCTCAGGTGCTCTTCTAACGTGTCAGAGAAAATAATTATTATTAAGACCGGCCGACCGAAGTGCTTCGAGCACAGCGCGCAGGCGTCTCAGGTGCTCTTCTAACGTGTCAGAGAAAATAATTATTATTAAGACCGGCCGACCGAAGTGCTTCGAGCACAGCGCGCAGGCGTCTCAGGTGCTCTTCTAACGTGTCATTAAGACCGGCCGACCGAAGTGCTTCGAGCACAGCGCGCAGGCGTCTCAGGTGCTCTTCTAACGTGTCATTAAGACCGGCCGACCGAAGTGCTTCGAGCACAGCGCGCAGGCGTCTCAGGTGCTCTTCTAACGTGTCATTAAGACCGGCCGATCGAAGTGCTTCGAGCACAGCGCGCAGGCGTCTCAGGTGCTCTTCTAACGTGTCAGAGAAAATAATTATTATTAAGACCGGCCGACCGAAGTGCTTCGAGCACAGCGCGCAGGCGTCTCAGGTGCTCTTCTAACGTGTCATTAAGACCGGCCGACCGAAGTGCTTCGAGCACAGCGCGCAGGCGTCTCAGGTGCTCTGCTAACGTGTCAGAGAAAATAATTATTATTAAGACCGGCCGACCGAAGTGCTTCGAGCACAGTTCGCAGGCGTCTCAGGTGCTCTTCTAACGTGTCATTAAGACCGGCCGACCGAAGTGCTTCGAGCACAGCGCGCAGGCGTCTCAGGTGCTCTTCTAACGTGTCATTAAGACCGGCCGACCGAAGTGCTTCGAGCACAGCGCGCAGGCGTCGCAGGTGCTCTTCTAACGTGTCAGAGAAAATAATTATTATTAAGACCGGCCGACCGAAGTGCTTCGAGCACAGCGCGCAGGCGTCTCAGGTGCTCTTCTAACGTGTCATTAAGACCGGCCGACCGAAGTGCTTCGAGCACAGCGCGCAGGCGTCTCAGGTGCTCTTCTAACGTGTCAGAGAAAATAATTATTATTAAGACCGGCCGACCGAAGTGCTTCGAGCACAGCGCGCAGGCGTCTCAGGTGCTCTTCTAACGTGTCATTAAGACCGGCCGACCGAAGTGCTTCGAGCACAGCGCGCAGGCGTCTCAGGTGCTCTTCTAACGTGTCATTAAGACCGGCCGACCGAAGTGCTTCGAGCACAGCGCGCAGGCGTCTCAGGTGCTCTTCTAACGTGTCAGAGAAAATAATTATTATAAAGACCGGCCGACCGAAGTGCTTCGAGCACAGCGCGCAGGCGTCTCAGGTGCTCTTCTAACGTGTCATTAAGACCGGCCGACCGAAGTGCTTCGAGCACAGCGCGCAGGCGTCTCAGGTGCTCTTCTAACGTGTCAGAGAAAATAATTATTATTAAGACCGGCCGACCGAAGTGCTTCGAGCACAGCGCGCAGGCGTCTCAGGTGCTCTTCTAACGTGTCATTAAGACCGGCCGACCGAAGTGCTTCGAGCACAGCGCGCAGGCGTCTCAGGTGCTCTTCTAACGTGTCATTAAGACCGGCCGACCGAAGTGCTTCGAGCACAGCGCGCATGCGTCTCAGGTGCTCTTCTAACGTGTCAGAGAAAATAATTATTAAGACCGGCCGACCGAAGTGCTTCGAGCACAGCGCGCAGGCGTCTCAGGTGCTCTTCTAACGTGTCAGAGAAAATAATTATTATTAAGACCGGCCGACCGAAGTGCTTCGAGCACAGCGCGCAGGCGTCTCAGGTGCTCTTCTAACGTGTCATTAAGACCGGCCGACCGAAGTGCTTCGAGCACAGCGCGCAGGCGTCTCAGGTGCTCTTCTAACGTGTCAGAGAAAATAATTATTATTAAGACCGGCCGACCGAAGTGCTTCGAGCACAGCGCGCAGGCGTCTCAGGTGCTCTTCTAACGTGTCAGAGAAAATAATTATTATTAAGACCGGCCGACCGAAGTGCTTCGAGCACAGCGCGCAGGCGTCTCAGGTGCTCTTCTAACGTGTCATTAAGACCGGCCGACCGAAGTGCTTCGAGCACAGCGCGCAGGCGTCTCAGGTGCTCTTCTAACGTGTCAGAGAAAATAATTATTATTAAGACCGGCCGACTGAAGTGCTTCGAGCACCGCGCGCAGGCGTCTCAGGAGCTCTTCTAACGTGTCATTAAGACCGGCCGACCGAAGTGCTTCGAGCACAGCGCGCAGGCGTCTCAGGTGCTCTTCTAACGTGTCAGAGAAAATAATTATTATTAAGACCGGCCGACCGAAGTGCTTCGAGCACAGCGCGCAGGCGTCTCAGGTGCTCTTCTAACGTGTCATTAAGACCGGCCGACCGAAGTGCTTCGAGCACAGCGCGCAGGCGTCTCAGGTGCTCTTCTAACGTGTCAGAGAAAATAATTATTATTAAGACCGGCCGACCGAAGTGCTTCGAGCACAGCGCGCAGGCGTCTCAGGTGCTCTTCTAACGTGTCATTAAGACCGGCCGACCGAAGTGCTTCGAGCACAGCGCGCAGGCGTCTCAGGTGCTCTTCTAACGTGTCAGAGAAAATAATTAATATTAAGACCGGCCGACCGAAGTGCTTCGAGCACAGCGCGCAGGCGTCTCAGGTGCTCTTCTAACGTGTCATTAAGACCGGCCGACCGAAGTGCTTCGAGCACAGCGCGCAGGCGTCTCAGGTGCTCTTCTAACGTGTCAGAGAAAATAATTATTATTAAGACCGGCCGACCGAAGTGCTTCGAGCACCGCGCGCAGGCGTCTCAGGTGCTCTTCTAACGTGTCATTAAGACCGGCCGACCGAAGTGCTTCGAGCACAGCGCGCAGGCGTCTCAGGTGCTCTTCTAACGTGTCAGAGAAAATAATTATTATTAAGACCGGCCGACCGAAGTGCTTCGAGCACAGCGCGCAGGCGTCTCAGGTGCTCTTCTAACGTGTCATTAAGACCGGCCGACCGAAGTGCTTCGAGCACAGCGCGCAGGCGTCTCAGGTGCTCTTCTAACGTGTCATTAAGACCGGCCGACCGAAGTGCTTCGAGCACAGCGCGCAGGCGTCTCAGGTGCTCTTCTAACGTGTCATTAAGACCGGCCGACCGAAGTGCTTCGAGCACAGCGCGCAGGCGTCTCAGGTGCTCTTCTAACGTGTCATTAAGACCGGCCGACCGAAGTGCTTCGAGCACAGCGCGCAGGCGTCTCAGGTGCTCTTCTAACGTGTCATTAAGACCGGCCGACCGAAGTGCTTCGAGCACAGCGCGCAGGCGTCTCAGGTGCTCTTCTAACGTGTCATTAAGACCGGCCGACCGAAGTGCTTCGAGCACAGCGCGCAGGCGTCTCAGGTGCTCTTCTAACGTGTCATTAAGACCGGCCGACCGAAGTGCTTCGAGCACAGCGCGCAGGCGTCTCAGGTGCTCTTCTAACGTGTCAGAGAAAATAATTATTATTAAGACCGGCCGACCGAAGTGCTTCGAGCACAGCGCGCAGGCGTCTCAGGTGCTCTTCTAACGTGTCATTAAGACCGGCCGACCGAAGTGCTTCGAGCACAGCGCGCAGGCGTCTCAGGTGCTCTTCTAACGTGTCATTAAGACCGGCCGACCGAAGTGCTTCGAGCACAGCGCGCAGGCGTCTCAGGTGCTCTTCTAACGTGTCATTAAGACCGGCCGACCGAAGTGCTTCGAGCACAGCGCGCAGGCGTCTCAGGTGCTCTTCTAACGTGTCAGAGAAAATAATTATTATTAAGACCGGCCGACCGAAGTGCTTCGAGCACAGCGCGCAGGCGTCTCAGGTGCTCTTCTAACGTGTCATTAAGACCGGCCGACCGAAGTGCTTCGAGCACAGCGCGCAGGCGTCTCAGGTGCTCTTCTAACGTGTCATTAAGACCGGCCGACCGAAGTGCTTCGAGCACAGCGCGCAGGCGTCTCAGGTGCTCTTCTAACGTGTCAGAGAAAATAATTATTATTAAGACCGGCCGACCGAAGTGCTTCGAGCACAGCGCGCAGGCGTCTCAGGTGCTCTTCTAACGTGTCATTAAGACCGGCCGACCGAAGTGCTTCGAGCACAGCGCGCAGGCGTCTCAGGTGCTCTTCTAACGTGTCAGAGAAAATAATTATTATTAAGACCGGCCGACCGAAGTGCTTCGAGCACAGCGCGCAGGCGTCTCAGGTGCTCTTCTAACGTGTCAGAGAAAATATTATTAAGACCGGCCGACCGAAGTGCTTCGAGCACAGCGCGCAGGCGTCTCAGGTGCTCTTCTAACGTGTCATTAAGACCGGCCGACCGAAGTGCTTCGAGCACAGCGCGCAGGCGTCTCAGGTGCTCTTCTAACGTGTCAGAGAAAATAATTATTATTAAGACCGGCCGACCGAAGTGCTTCGAGCACAGCGCGCAGGCGTCTCAGGTGCTCTTCTAACGTGTCATTAAGACCGGCCGACCGAAGTGCTTCGAGCACAGCGCGCAGGCGTCTCAGGTGCTCTTCTAACGTGTCAGAGAAAATAATTAATATTAAGACCGGCCGACCGAAGTGCTTCGAGCACAGCGCGCAGGCGTCTCAGGTGCTCTTCTAACGTGTCATTAAGACCGGCCGACCGAAGTGCTTCGAGCACAGCGCGCAGGCGTCTCAGGTGCTCTTCTAACGTGTCATTAAAGACCGGCCGACCGAAGTGCTTCGAGCACAGCGCGCAGGCGTCTCAGGTGCTCTTCTAACGTGTCAGAGAAAATAATTATTAAGACCGGCCGACCGAAGTGCTTCGAGCACAGCGCGCAGGCGTCTCAGGTGCTCTTCTAACGTGTCAGAGAAAATAATTATTATTAAGACCGGCCGACCGAAGTGCTTCGAGCACAGCGCGCAGGCGTCTCAGGTGCTCTTCTAACGTGTCATTAAGACCGGCCGACCGAAGTGCTTCGAGCACAGCGCGCAGGCGTCTCAGGTGCTCTTCTAACGTGTCAGAGAAAATAATTATTATTAAGACCGGCCGACCGAAGTGCTTCGAGCACAGCGCGCAGGCGTCTCAGGTGCTCTTCTAACGTGTCATTAAGACCGGCCGACCGAAGTGCTTCGAGCACAGCGCGCAGGCGTCTCAGGTGCTCTTCTAACGTGTCAGAGAAAATAATTATTATTAAGACCGGCCGACCGAAGTGCTTCGAGCACAGCGCGCAGGCGTCTCAGGTGCTCTTCTAACGTGTCATTAAGACCGGCCGACCGAAGTGCTTCGAGCACAGCGCGCAGGCGTCTCAGGTGCTCTTCTAACGTGTCAGAGAAAATAATTATTATTAAGACCGGCCGACCGAAGTGCTTCGAGCACAGCGCGCAGGCGTCTCAGGTGCTCTTCTAACGTGTCAGAGAAAATAATTATTATTAAGACCGGCCGACCGAAGTGCTTCGAGCACAGCGCGCAGGCGTCTCAGGTGCTCTTCTAACGTGTCATTAAGACCGGCCGACCGAAGTGCTTCGAGCACAGCGCGCAGGCGTCTCAGGTGCTCTTCTAACGTGTCAGAGAAAATAATTATTATTAAGACCGGCCGACCGAAGTGCTTCGAGCACAGCGCGCAGGCGTCTCAGGTGCTCTTCTAACGTGTCATTAAGACCGGCCGACCGAAGTGCTTCGAGCACAGCGCGCAGGCGTCTCAGGTGCTCTTCTAACGTGTCAGAGAAAATTATTAAGACCGGCCGACCGAAGTGCTTCGAGCACAGCGCGCAGGCGTCTCAGGTGCTCTTCTAACGTGTCATTAAGACCGGCCGACCGAAGTGCTTCGAGCACAGCGCGCAGGCGTCTCAGGTGCTCTTCTAACGTGTCATTAAGACCGGCCGACCGAAGTGCTTCGAGCACAGCGCGCAGGCGTCTCAGGTGCTCTTCTAACGTGTCAGAGAAAATAATTATTATTAGACCGGCCGACCGAAGTGCTTCGAGCACAGCGCGCAGGCGTCTCAGGTGCTCTTCTAACGTGTCAGAGAAATAATTATTAAGACCGGCCGACCGAAGTGCTTCGAGCACAGCGCGCAGGCGTCTCAGGTGCTCTTCTAACGTGTCATTAAGACCGGCCGACCGAAGTGCTTCGAGCACAGCGCGCAGGCGTCTCAGGTGCTCTTCTAACGTGTCATTAAGACCGGCCGACCGAAGTGCTTCGAGCACAGCGCGCAGGCGTCTCAGGTGCTCTTCTAACGTGTCATTAAGACCGGCCGACCGAAGTGCTTCGAGCACAGCGCGCAGGCGTCTCAGGTGCTCTTCTAACGTGTCAGAAATATTATTAAGACCGGCCGACCGAAGTGCTTCGAGCACAGCGCGCAGGCGTCTCAGGTGCTCTTCTAACGTGTCATTAAGACCGGCCGACCGAAGTGCTTCGAGCACAGCGCGCAGGCGTCTCAGGTGCTCTTCTAACGTGTCATTAAGACCGGCCGACCGAAGTGCTTCGAGCACAGCGCGCAGGCGTCTCAGGTGCTCTTCTAACGTGTCATTAAGACCGGCCGACCGAAGTGCTTCGAGCACAGCGCGCAGGCGTCTCAGGTGCTCTTCTAACGTGTCATTAAGACCGGCCGACCGAAGTGCTTCGAGCACAGCGCGCAGGCGTCTCAGGTGCTCTTCTAACGTGTCAATTAAGACCGGCCGACCGAAGTGCTTCGAGCACAGCGCGCAGGCGTCTCAGGTGCTCTTCTAACGTGTCATTAAGACCGGCCGACCGAAGTGCTTCGAGCACAGCGCGCAGGCGTCTCAGGTGCTCTTCTAACGTGTCAGAGAAATAATTATTATTAAGACCGGCCGACCGAAGTGCTTCGAGCACAGCGCGCAGGCGTCTCAGGTGCTCTTCTAACGTGTCATTAAGACCGGCCGACCGAAGTGCTTCGAGCACAGCGCGCAGGCGTCTCAGGTGCTCTTCTAACGTGTCATTAAGACCGGCCGACCGAAGTGCTTCGAGCACAGCGCGCAGGCGTCTCAGGTGCTCTTCTAACGTGTCAGAGAAAATAATTATTATTAAGACCGGCCGACCGAAGTGCTTCGAGCACAGCGCGCAGGCGTCTCAGGTGCTCTTCTAACGTGTCATTAAGACCGGCCGACCGAAGTGCTTCGAGCACAGCGCGCAGGCGTCTCAGGTGCTCTTCTAACGTGTCAGAGAAAATAATTATTATTAAGACCGGCCGACCGAAGTGCTTCGAGCACAGCGCGCAGGCGTCTCAGGTGCTCTTCTAACGTGTCATTAAGACCGGCCGACCGAAGTGCTTCGAGCACAGCGCGCAGGCGTCTCAGGTGCTCTTCTAACGTGTCAGAGAAATATTATTATTAAGACCGGCCGACCGAAGTGCTTCGAGCACAGCGCGCAGGCGTCTCAGGTGCTCTTCTAACGTGTCATTAAGACCGGCCGACCGAAGTGCTTCGAGCACAGCGCGCAGGCGTCTCAGGTGCTCTTCTAACGTGTCAGAGAAAATAATTATTATTAAGACCGGCCGACCGAAGTGCTTCGAGCACAGCGCGCAGGCGTCTCAGGTGCTCTTCTAACGTGTCATTAAGACCGGCCGACCGAAGTGCTTCGAGCACAGCGCGCAGGCGTCTCAGGTGCTCTTCTAACGTGTCAGAGAAAATAATTATTATTAAGACCGGCCGACCGAAGTGCTTCGAGCACAGCGCGCAGGCGTCTCAGGTGCTCTTCTAACGTGTCATTAAGACCGGCCGACCGAAGTGCTTCGAGCACAGCGCGCAGGCGTCTCAGGTGCTCTTCTAACGTGTCATTAAGACCGGCCGACCGAAGTGCTTCGAGCACAGCGCGCAGGCGTCTCAGGTGCTCTTCTAACGTGTCGAATTAAGACCGGCCGACCGAAGTGCTTCGAGCACAGCGCGCAGGCGTCTCAGGTGCTCTTCTAACGTGTCAGAGAAAATAATTATTATTAAGACCGGCCGACCGAAGTGCTTCGAGCACAGCGCGCAGGCGTCTCAGGTGCTCTTCTAACGTGTCATTAAGACCGGCCGACCGAAGTGCTTCGAGCACAGCGCGCAGGCGTCTCAGGTGCTCTTCTAACGTGTCATTAAGACCGGCCGACCGAAGTGCTTCGAGCACAGCGCGCAGGCGTCTCAGGTGCTCTTCTAACGTGTCATTAAGACCGGCCGACCGAAGTGCTTCGAGCACAGCGCGCAGGCGTCTCAGGTGCTCTTCTAACGTGTCATTAAGACCGGCCGACCGAAGTGCTTCGAGCACAGCGCGCAGGCGTCTCAGGTGCTCTTCTAACGTGTCAGAGAAAATAATTATTATTAAGACCGGCCGACCGAAGTGCTTCGAGCACAGCGCGCAGGCGTCTCAGGTGCTCTTCTAACGTGTCATTAAGACCGGCCGACCGAAGTGCTTCGAGCACAGCGCGCAGGCGTCTCAGGTGCTCTTCTAACGTGTCAATTAAGACCGGCCGACCGAAGTGCTTCGAGCACAGCGCGCAGGCGTCTCAGGTGCTCTTCTAACGTGTCATTAAGACCGGCCGACCGAAGTGCTTCGAGCACAGCGCGCAGGCGTCTCAGGTGCTCTTCTAACGTGTCAGAGAAAATAATTATTATTAAGACCGGCCGACCGAAGTGCTTCGAGCACAGCGCGCAGGCGTCTCAGGTGCTCTTCTAACGTGTCATTAAGACCGGCCGACCGAAGTGCTTCGAGCACAGCGCGCAGGCGTCTCAGGTGCTCTTCTAACGTGTCAGAGAAAATAATTATTATTAAGACCGGCCGACCGAAGTGCTTCGAGCACAGCGCGCAGGCGTCTCAGGTGCTCTTCTAACGTGTCATTAAGACCGGCCGACCGAAGTGCTTCGAGCACAGCGCGCAGGCGTCTCAGGTGCTCTTCTAACGTGTCATTAAGACCGGCCGACCGAAGTGCTTCGAGCACAGCGCGCAGGCGTCTCAGGTGCTCTTCTAACGTGTCAGAGAAAATAATTATTATTAAGACCGGCCGACCGAAGTGCTTCGAGCACAGCGCGCAGGCGTCTCAGGTGCTCTTCTAACGTGTCATTAAGACCGGCCGACCGAAGTGCTTCGAGCACAGCGCGCAGGCGTCTCAGGTGCTCTTCTAACGTGTCAGAGAAAATAATTATTATTAAGACCGGCCGACCGAAGTGCTTCGAGCACAGCGCGCAGGCGTCTCAGGTGCTCTTCTAACGTGTCATTAAGACCGGCCGACCGAAGTGCTTCGAGCACAGCGCGCAGGCGTCTCAGGTGCTCTTCTAACGTGTCAGAGAAAATAATTATTATTAAGACCGGCCGACCGAAGTGCTTCGAGCACAGCGCGCAGGCGTCTCAGGTGCTCTTCTAACGTGTCATTAAGACCGGCCGACCGAAGTGCTTCGAGCACAGCGCGCAGGCGTCTCAGGTGCTCTTCTAACGTGTCATTAAGACCGGCCGACCGAAGTGCTTCGAGCACAGCGCGCAGGCGTCTCAGGTGCTCTTCTAACGTGTCAGAGAAAATAATTATTATTAAGACCGGCCGACCGAAGTGCTTCGAGCACAGCGCGCAGGCGTCTCAGGTGCTCTTCTAACGTGTCATTAAGACCGGCCGACCGAAGTGCTTCGAGCACAGCGCGCAGGCGTCTCAGGTGCTCTTCTAACGTGTCAGAGAAAATAATTATTATTAAGACCGGCCGACCGAAGTGCTTCGAGCACAGCGCGCAGGCGTCTCAGGTGCTCTTCTAACGTGTCAGAGAAAATAATTATTATTAAGACCGGCCGACCGAAGTGCTTCGAGCACAGCGCGCAGGCGTCTCAGGTGCTCTTCTAACGTGTCATTAAGACCGGCCGACCGAAGTGCTTCGAGCACAGCGCGCAGGCGTCTCAGGTGCTCTTCTAACGTGTCAGAGAAAATAATTATTATTAAGACCGGCCGACCGAAGTGCTTCGAGCACAGCGCGCAGGCGTCTCAGGTGCTCTTCTAACGTGTCATTAAGACCGGCCGACCGAAGTGCTTCGAGCACAGCGCGCAGGCGTCTCAGGTGCTCTTCTAACGTGTCAGAGAAAATAATTATTATTAAGACCGGCCGACCGAAGTGCTTCGAGCACAGCGCGCAGGCGTCTCAGGTGCTCTTCTAACGTGTCATTAAGACCGGCCGACCGAAGTGCTTCGAGCACAGCGCGCAGGCGTCTCAGGTGCTCTTCTAACGTGTCATTAAGACCGGCCGACCGAAGTGCTTCGAGCACAGCGCGCAGGCGTCTCAGGTGCTCTTCTAACGTGTCATTAAGACCGGCCGACCGAAGTGCTTCGAGCACAGCGCGCAGGCGTCTCAGGTGCTCTTCTAACGTGTCATTAAGACCGGCCGACCGAAGTGCTTCGAGCACAGCGCGCAGGCGTCTCAGGTGCTCTTCTAACGTGTCATTAAGACCGGCCGACCGAAGTGCTTCGAGCACAGCGCGCAGGCGTCTCAGGTGCTCTTCTAACGTGTCATTAAGACCGGCCGACCGAAGTGCTTCGAGCACAGCGCGCAGGCGTCTCAGGTGCTCTTCTAACGTGTCATTAAGACCGGCCGACCGAAGTGCTTCGAGCACAGCGCGCAGGCGTCTCAGGTGCTCTTCTAACGTGTCAGAGAAAATAATTATTATTAAGACCGGCCGACCGAAGTGCTTCGAGCACAGCGCGCAGGCGTCTCAGGTGCTCTTCTAACGTGTCATTAAGACCGGCCGACCGAAGTGCTTCGAGCACAGCGCGCAGGCGTCTCAGGTGCTCTTCTAACGTGTCATTAAGACCGGCCGACCGAAGTGCTTCGAGCACAGCGCGCAGGCGTCTCAGGTGCTCTTCTAACGTGTCATTAAGACCGGCCGACCGAAGTGCTTCGAGCACAGCGCGCAGGCGTCTCAGGTGCTCTTCTAACGTGTCATTAAGACCGGCCGACCGAAGTGCTTCGAGCACAGCGCGCAGGCGTCTCAGGTGCTCTTCTAACGTGTCATTAAGACCGGCCGACCGAAGTGCTTCGAGCACAGCGCGCAGGCGTCTCAGGTGCTCTTCTAACGTGTCAGAGAAATATTATTATAAGACCGGCCGACCGAAGTGCTTCGAGCACAGCGCGCAGGCGTCTCAGGTGCTCTTCTAACGTGTCATTAAGACCGGCCGACCGAAGTGCTTCGAGCACAGCGCGCAGGCGTCTCAGGTGCTCTTCTAACGTGTCATTAAGACCGGCCGACCGAAGTGCTTCGAGCACAGCGCGCAGGCGTCTCAGGTGCTCTTCTAACGTGTCAGAGAAAATAATTATTATTAAGACCGGCCGACCGAAGTGCTTCGAGCACAGCGCGCAGGCGTCTCAGGTGCTCTTCTAACGTGTCATTAAGACCGGCCGACCGAAGTGCTTCGAGCACAGCGCGCAGGCGTCTCAGGTGCTCTTCTAACGTGTCAGAGAAAATAATTATTATTAAGACCGGCCGACCGAAGTGCTTCGAGCACAGCGCGCAGGCGTCTCAGGTGCTCTTCTAACGTGTCATTAAGACCGGCCGACCGAAGTGCTTCGAGCACAGCGCGCAGGCGTCTCAGGTGCTCTTCTAACGTGTCATTAAGACCGGCCGACCGAAGTGCTTCGAGCACAGCGCGCAGGCGTCTCAGGTGCTCTTCTAACGTGTCAGAGAAAATAATTATCAAGACCGGCCGACCGAAGTGCTTCGAGCACAGCGCGCAGGCGTCTCAGGTGCTCTTCTAACGTGTCAGAGAAAATAATTATTATTAAGACCGGCCGACCGAAGTGCTTCGAGCACAGCGCGCAGGCGTCTCAGGTGCTCTTCTAACGTGTCATTAAGACCGGCCGACCGAAGTGCTTCGAGCACAGCGCGCAGGCGTCTCAGGTGCTCTTCTAACGTGTCAGAGAAAATAATTATTAAGACCGGCCGACCGAAGTGCTTCGAGCACAGCGCGCAGGCGTCTCAGGTGCTCTTCTAACGTGTCAGAGAAAATAATTATTAAGACCGGCCGACCGAAGTGCTTCGAGCACAGCGCGCAGGCGTCTCAGGTGCTCTTCTAACGTGTCATTAAGACCGGCCGACCGAAGTGCTTCGAGCACAGCGCGCAGGCGTCTCAGGTGCTCTTCTAACGTGTCAGAGAAAATAATTATTATTAAGACCGGCCGACCGAAGTGCTTCGAGCACCGCGCGCAGGCGTCTCAGGTGCTCTTCTAACGTGTCATTAAGACCGGCCGACCGAAGTGCTTCGAGCACAGCGCGCAGGCGTCTCAGGTGCTCTTCTAACGTGTCAGAGAAAATTATTATTAAGACCGGCCGACCGAAGTGCTTCGAGCACAGCGCGCAGGCGTCTCAGGTGCTCTTCTAACGTGTCATTAAGACCGGCCGA